>JAAXYX010004786.1:0-11853 GCA_036851915.1 Ptenothrix huangshanensis
GAAAATGTCACTAGAAATCCGCGATTAGCTCTCCTGTCCTGTCCCTTGTCTTCTGGTCTAGTTCCGTTTCGAGTTTGTGCGTTTGTTCCTCCTCTTTTTCGCATTAACACATGAGACAATGAGAATAAGCTACAAGTTATAACTCCTCAAGTATAATACAATAATTGTAAGTGGCCGTGGCCAGGGTGACAAACCTAACGGTATAAGCATTTGTCTAGGGATGCTGCATGCTGATATTCTAATGCTCCAGCGCAGTCAACGATAGGAGCGAAAAGATCACATAGACATGCTGGTAATATACACAACGTAAATAAACTAAACTAGATGATATTAAGATGTTGAATCGAAGACAGAAGTAGTGTTTTACGTCTCTATGTTTATGTTCGTGGAATAATAGAGAGAGAGAGAGGGGGGGAGAGAGAGATAGAGGATATACATATGTTGAGAAGGTACATCAAGTGAGATACTTTTGATACCAGTTGTCTGATGTGCTTGTGTTTCAGTGCTACACAGTTCTTTGTAGTGGAGGAGATATGAAGTTAATTTGATTTTTGGTTGGTTGACAATGCGCTGGAGAAGTAATAAGCCTTTCATTTCCTTCGTTTCGCTCTTCTCGATTTTAATGGAAACCGACTCTTATTACCAGTAGGTATTTTCCCTGGCTGAGGAAATGAAGAGAGAAAACATCCGAGCTAAAAGCTAAAATCAACGGACAAATATTATTGCCAGCTAACCGTTCAAGACGAGTGAGACGAAACGAGGCGCACAAGTGATTTGTGACTTGACGTATACTAACAAACTGTGTATATACTTAGAGAGTCTATATACTGGTGTGGATAAGTGGATGCATCTATAATTACATAGCTATATATATAACCGACACTCGTATGTGTAATGTACAGTAGCAGTGACAGGAGTGAAAAGGAAAGCAGTGGGAATTGCTGATTGTCACCAGCCACGAAGAATTATTGTCTACATTACAATTATTTTTATTTCAAGTCAATCAGAAGAAGACGTGTGGGTGTGAGTGGGGAGGAAGATGAAGAGAAGGACGTCATCTTGGGATTTTTTAATCCCTTGGAAACTCTGTCTTGGATGCTTGTATTTCCTGACATGGGTTGATTTCGTTAAGTCATCCACCTTACCCTATCCATACCAGTTAGACATGGAGACGACGGATGAGAGTACGAATTTGACAGATATCAATATATTTATCCTACTCCCACATGACTCAAGATACAGGGCTTCCATTATGTACACCGGACCCGCAATGCATTTGAGTTGGGCTCAAGTACAAAAGTCACAGTTGTTACCAGGCTACAGAGTCAAAATCAATTATCGAGATACCAATTGCTCCAATATTCTCGCTCCGATGGAAGCTATGCGAGCTTGTGTTTCTCAAAAAGTTCACGCTTTCTTTGGACCGTCTTGTGAGTTGGCATTAGGTAAGTTCAATCCATTACCTACTTTATTTCTCGTTATTACACCATCCGCTTCAAAATGACGGTTATTCAGTGTAAGTGTACCATCATAAGTGTCACTCAAGAGGAGAATGGTTATATTTTATCATTATACTTTGGGTTCCTAGCAAAAGTCAAGCAATGCCCAATAAAACAATACATTCGAGAGAGAATTAGAAGTGTAAGTGTACCATCATAAGTGTCACTCAAGAGGAGAATGGTTATATTTTATCATTATACTTTGGGTTCCTAGCAAAAGTCAAGCAATGCCCAATAAAACAATACATTTGAGAGAGAATTAGTACTTATGTCTTAAATTCGGTTATATAACTGGTGATTGATGATTCACCATTTGTCTACTGGGTAGTTTTTTCCAGCCTATTTAACTTTCAACATGATCCATATTTCAGTTGTATTTGAGCAATTTAACATTGTGACTATTAGTCAATGTAGTGAAAGGAAAAGCGCTCATAAACTGACCGCACGTGGTCACTCATTTGTTTGGGGGATCTCCATACATGTGTACTAATACGTGGGTAAAAACAAATCCATTGGGTAAATATTTGGTGAGACATTCTTCCGCGATTGAGAGCTACCGCTCTGGCATCAATACAAGTCTCGTCTGTGAAATGTGAAACCAACATATTTGTTCAAAAGAATGCCAATAAAGGACAATACACCCAATGCAAAGGCGATGGAGTATGTAAGTCCTACGACTTGGACGTGCAAAGTCCAAATTAATTACGCCCGAGTTTTATTGATCTTTTACTTCCTTTAAATGCTCCTGCCATCATCCCCAAAGACAAATTAATAACAAAATGTACTCAATAAAAACTTCTCTATAGTACCTACATCCAATGAGCCTTTATAAAGCATTTGCAAGGGATCGCAAATTTTTAGCACGCCATTACATCGTACACCATCCTAGAGGTAGTCAGGATTAGCTCTACATCCCATAATACTATCCAGCTCCTCAAGTATCTATGCACAAAGGAAAAGTTCTCCAAGAGTATGCTCTACTTGATTAAATTAGATTTTGGAATCCAATTCGAATCCAAGATTTTAATTTAAGACAAGACAAAATAATCTTGACTACCGGAGAATACGCAGAGGAGCTGAAAGAAAGAATTGAAACGATTGATCTAAAATGTAAAAGGTAATGGGCTAAGTTGGTTAGACATCAAATAAGGGAACTTGTATTATTGGATTATCTACGTAGGTACTTGTGTTATCCTCCCAGTTATAAAATACATAATGTGGATAGATGAGTCTACTTTCAATGGCCCACCCTCTGGTCTTGATCAAATTATGCTGGATAAAGATAAAGACAAAAGTTACAACGGAAAGCTAAAGATGAAAGGACCAGCAAAGACTAAAGCTGGTTGAAAAATTATTGAGATTCAAGCGTATATTGTGTGTGTATGTATTATGTATGTATACAGAGATATACATATATATATCTATATCTGTTGACAAATGACTTGGGGACTCTTCCTCGGATTAGTTGTATTATAAATCACCCCCCTCCCCCGCCCCAAATCCTCCATTGCATTAAATCAATTCTGTATAGGTTTCTAATAGCAACTACTATACCTAACTTACATATTATGCTGGAACTGGAACTTCCTTAGTAGATATACCTATACCAGTATACCATGATCTCCAGTAAATTTTGTCAAGTTTAAAGTTGAAAATTGAGAAGTGAATCCGTACACTGTGTCTTTTAGTTAGTTGCTTACTAACTTGGTGTAATACAGTTTTGATGAAATGCGGAACATGGTAAAGACAGGAGCATCAAGAAGAGAAAAGGAAAATAAATTAAAGGGGATCATCGACTCTTGTGTTTATTGACTTAGAGGAATGCAGTCGACGTCGCCAAAGTCACGCACTCCATCATGTAAATATAAAACACACATTGCATTAAATCCGGTAGAAGCTGTGAGGACAGTAGCACTGATACTGCTCCTCCACGCTCATACCAAACCGAGATTGATACTGCTCCCGACATTCTAGATAATCTTTTCCCTTGAATAAAATTAATGACAATCGGCATCGTTGATGCGAGTTATACAAATGATAAATGTACTTCCCATCTCCATACCATTTTTCCATATATTATAAAATGCAATGGAGTAGAATCCCTATTACTATTACTATTACCATTAGACTAAATAAGAAAACCAGTCCCAGTCACTCTCTTGAGTACGAGAAAAGAACGACGACAACGACGACGACAACGACGACGACAACGACAACGACGACATTCCTACATTCTCACAAAGTCTTGTCGTGATGTTTCTGGAGATTACATGCAACCGCTCGGAAAAAATTGCATGACTCTTTTTTCTTACATGACACCGGAAATTCTATCTATTGGTTTAAGTGCTGTGTTTAGTGCTTACTTTAAATCATTCCCATCAAATCCTTTCCCTTTCAACATTAATATCAATCACTTTGTCGAGACTCTCACGCTTTCTCGAGTACGGAACCGATTTCATCGGTCGGGGTATGAATGGCTTTATACCCGAGTTAAAGTATTGTCATGCATATTTATCGCATCAGATCAAGTATTAGTATCTCAAGCTTAAGTATTATTATCTGTTTGGGTACGTTTCCTTGTCTACATAGTAGGTACCTATACTAATACATACTAATCTTGGATGCTTTGAGGAGGGAAGACATCAGAATTGTATTAAGGACGTATTTTATTTCATGAATGTCTTTGGGCATGTTATCTTTCGAGCTTGCCTAATGTTATTATTTTTACACGGAAATTGATGCGTATAAAAATGATTTGGGTTTTGATAACGATGACAGTGAAAAGTAATGGGTAAAACTCCATACCGAAAGCACTACTGGGCACTGACAACCGATACTTGTAGTAGTAGTAGTAGTAAGTCGTTTATAGTGAAATGATTGTATGTTGTTGGGAACTTTCTGAGAAATTCCTACAACTCGAGTCATTTTTCTGAGCACGAGAGCGAAATAATTTTATTTGCTTAAATAAATAATGAAAAACTTTGCCATTAGTAGATGACAACAGAGAGAGGGAAAGCATGAGATAGTGCGAGCAAATTAGGTGACTCGGGTTGGAAAGTTTTCCAACTTTATGACTTATACTTGGGACAGATACATTTCCCCCCTATGTATTGGTTGGTGTATGAGGACGATTTTATGATGGAAAACATGAAGGATGCCAGAGGTTAGATTTTATGACATTGGTTACTCATTTGGGCTGATTTTATTTGATCAAACTATGACTATTGGCCCAGTGTGTCATTTATGGCACTAATTAACCGCCTCATTCGTTTCATGATAGCAGTAAACTATGATAACTCTTATACGGAGGGCTAGCAGATGTGCAATAAATTGATCACAGTCACATGTATCGCGAAACTTTTCGAATCCGCATCAACATCAGTATCACCATCATCGTCATCATCATCATCATCATCATCATTATCATCATCATCCTCATCATCATCATAAGCAGTAGAACTATAGGCCTTACTAACTTTCTGTGACTACCTACGTACTGTAAATCCCACGTGAACTGCCATTTGTACATATTCCTGCCCAAATGCATAGACAATGTTGTAAAAGAAATTAAATAATTGTTGACTTTACTTTAATTTGATGTGCGGCATTTTCAAAAGTACCTACTCCCCCGTGTGGCGCATACATTTTTCTTTGATTTTCAGTAGGTGAAATAGTTCATTTGATAATATGATAAGTGTATGATCTACAGTTAGGTAGGCAGAGTAAACAAAGTTGAAGATTTTTGCCAAAAAAAGTATTTTAAGAAGAAACTTGAGCAGACAAAGTATAGACGCTCTCTCTTTATATATATATATACATATAACATTAAGGGTAGCTACACTGGAGACTTTTGACGGGGGAAATGATGTGGAAACTTTTTATGCCGCAAGTTAAATGTACCAATTTTTTTTCACCTAACCAAATCACAAGTGAGAAGATCAGAGCGTGAATTTTTCCAATAGTCATTTAAATATTCTGTTAACAGATAAAAGCAGGGTGAACAAGTTTACGAGCAAATCAACAGAATTTTATGTGTAATCCAATGGCAAAGTATTTGGTAAGCTACAGATTGACGAATCGCAGGCTCATCCATCACCGACCCGAAACGGTTTGTTCTAAATTTTACTCTGGCAGAGCACATGTGCAAATGTATGCACTATTTTGCATGATCAGAGTCAGCTTTACACTGTATACATGACTGAATCGTATATCGAATCTGAGCTAGCACCTAAAAGGTACATAGATTCAAAGTGTTTCCAACCTCTCGTTTCATTTTCCCTGTTGAAATATGATGTGCGCCGGTTAATCAAAGGTGTCCTCTAATTTCACCACTAATTAAATCATTCTGCTCCACCACATTCACACAATAATTACCAGGCGTCAGATTGAAACAAAGCAGGACGAGGACGAGTAGGCGAGAGTCTAATTTGACAACAATATAATTATTATTGAGTTATTATCAACGTCATGAATTTCACTACGGGACTTACTCTACAGAGGATATTTTGTATATTCTCAATGCCTACACCTTTAACCGGAATGCAACAAATTACCTATTCAACAGTTTGTAACTCTCCCAAGTCGTTGCTCTCGCTTTTCCTTTGAGAATCTTATGAGTACTGGACTCGAAAATACGTATGTAGCCATGCTTACGATTACGATCTTCACCAGTAGGCTATGTACATACATTAAAGTCAACATATTCTTGATTTAACAATTTCACATTTTCCACCCTTAGGATTTTACGACAGGAATTGTTTATTTGGACAGGTACCTACATACTTTAGCATGGGGAATACGGGGAAATTATGTAGAGGAGGCTTTCAATCAAAGAAACTCCGCTTTTCCTCCACTTTATACTGCTCTAGGGCAAGGATCTTTTGAGTTTGCTGCTGATTTATTTTGCATTTCAAATCACGAATTACCCTCTAGAGCGAAATATAACATTTATTAAAGTAAACCCGACACTATATGTATTTCTACTTCTACGAAGGTAGCCTACATAATAAAGTCTTGGCAGATGGGAATAAACTGTTGCTATTATTAATTTCTAATGAGTATTACATGATACTCTGAATGATTAATATTAGTATCGTACGTACAATTTTAAATATGTGTAGGTATCTAATCTTGGAATAATTACATATTCCACACAACCTTTCCTTTCACATTTATTTACCCTAGCAGTTATTAAAATGCCAGCTTTTGTTGACACGAGCAAGGTACAAGAATATGTTTGAAGTATTCTATACACGTAATTAATACGGACATAAGTGTCTATC
Source organism: Ptenothrix huangshanensis (assembly GCA_036851915.1). NCBI lineage: Eukaryota > Metazoa > Arthropoda > Collembola > Symphypleona > Dicyrtomidae > Ptenothrix > Ptenothrix huangshanensis. Next base: position 6,782 of record JAAXYX010004786.1, read on the forward strand.
TTTGGAAACGCAATTAAGACTTTTGAGAGGGATTAAATTTATTGTCTTCTCGAAACCCTCAAGCCCTTCGGATCATAGGCTACTGTCAAAATCATCTCGAATTTCAGACTAACTAAGCTCTTCAATTGTGAACGTATCCCGCCATATCAACTTCTCTGCCAGAGCCAAATAGTAGGGCCAAAGCCAAAGCCAAAGCCAAAGCCAAAGCCAACGCCAACGCCAACTTCAACTTCAGCTTCAACTTCAACTTCAACCTATTTTGAAACTGTCTAAGTAATACTGCACTCTTATCTAATTACGTGCGATTATTAAGTGCTAAATCCTCTTACGAGGACCCGGCACGTAACTATGGCTCAGGATCACAAAATTATATTTTTTTCTCAAAAGAGCATAAAAAGTTGTAGGATCATAGGCTACTGTCAAAATCATCTCGAATTTCAGACTAACTAAGCTCTTCAATTGTGAACGTATCCCGCCATATCAACTTCTCTGCCAGAGCCAAAGCCAACGTCAACGCCAACGCCAATGCCAACGTTAACTTCAACTTCAACTTCAACCTATTTTGAAACTGTCTAAGTAATACTGCACTCTTATCTAATTACGTGCGATTATTAAGTGCTAAATCCTCTTAGGTTAATAAATCTAAATTTTCAATTAAGTAGTTTCCATTACATTCCTTGGGTCCTAGTTCTACAATTAATATTTACTTTTCATTAGTACCTACTACTTACCTACTCTGAGAAAACCAAGTAACCAAAGCTTCTTTCTGCATGAATAAATGAAAATTATAAACATTGTAACTGGTGCTTGTGCTTTACGCTGCGGTGAGCAAAGCAGAGCAGAGCATTGGAAATTGCAATGTGCAGTGCAGTGCGGTGTTTCTGTGTTTGGGAAAATGACTGAGAAATTAAATGACAAGGTGCCCACCTACCTACTTAGGCAGGCACTTATACTTTGTATGTCGCTATACAGACAGAGAGACTGAGACGGAACTTATAATCAGCTCAATTGGAAAAACTTGGGAAATTTATATTATGTACATTAGATTTGTTGATACTTTCTACTTCAACTTACTCAAAGAACAAATCGATATCCCAATTTATTTTCATACAATACGGGGAAAAGGCAAACAAGCTTTGAACGTTTGAATCCGCAGAAGAAATGAAAACGTGTATTTGTACTCACAACAGCTTTATTCCATGTAGGTATGTATATGTATGTGTGGATGGTGATGGTGTACTTCACACGGAGTTACATCTCACCCACTCAATTTCCAGAATTTCAAAGAGTGGAATAGTAAGAATGATAAGGTAATACCTAATACCAATACACTCCATCCAGATCCAGTCCCAAGTACCTAAGTATGTATATATATCCAGTCCTACTCACATACCTACATACATTTAACCTAGACTAGGTAGGTATACTATAAGTAGGTTACTTCTCAGGTCGTCTTCTGGAGGAAGGAACGTCTTAAGTCAGCATTAAATAAAGATTTGCATTTTACACATTTTAGCTCCCGTTGGAAGATTTCTCAAGTTCTGGAATGTCCCGCTAACTCTCAGCTGGAGCACTGACGGTCGACTACAGCATGAACAAAACAACAAACGATACGGAATACTTTCTTCTGACGAAAACAGGCATCAGTTTTACAGGAGTGACGAACTTTATTCTCCACGTTTTTCAGAGGTAACTAAAGTCTCTACCACTTTGATCATGTCAATATACCTATGTACATTATTATGTAGATATAAATAAAGGTAGATAGGTGGTAGATTTTATTGAAAACATTCGATCAGCCTGTCAGCATATGGTTGCATACAAATATGGAAAATGTCCTTGTCGTCAATTCACGTCTTAGATCAATCAAAGAGGGAACGTTCCCGCAGACATGAAAAGCCTTTGTTATCTTCAAAAAAAATGTCTACAATCTGGTTGTGAAGTGTAAACGGAGTAATGCGTAACTCACTTCCATATCTAGCACTAATAGACGTCAATATACGTCACAACGTGTGACTTGCATTCCTTCATAATATTGCCGTAGTTTTGATATATGCACAATAATGTGTACTACGTACATATGTAGTAGGCTTGAAGTACCTACCCAAAAACGAGTATGTGAAACAGACTTGCCAATCGTGCTAGTGCACAACCTAGACCTAGTCGAATTTCACTTTCACACTAAATAATTAAACGAAAACAAAATTCCAGAGAAATGTTATATACAAGTTTTGATATTTAATTGATTTTCTTCCACTGGGTTTCAAACTCTTGACTCAAAGTTTTCATACACGCAATTTAATTACGACATCGATTTTTCTACTTTTTTATTGCTACAATATCAACATGTAGTTGATTCCAATGTTGAATGTTGTGTATTAATAAAAGTTCATACTAGCTGAGTTCTTGTGGTTAAAAGTTGTGACTCTCCTTTGACATCTTACGCAATCAATTGATGGCCATGGAATGATCATGATCATGATTCATGATCCCAGGTTACTCACTGCTGTCATCGTTCAGACTACTTTATAATTGAAATCTGCCTCTGCCTTCATGTCATTTGTCAGCTTATTCCATAATATTATCATTATCAATATAGGTAATTATGTATACTGTGTATCGAATTCAATGTCCGGCAATAATAGTAAGAATCATAATCATGATTATTGATTTAGCATAAATTGTGTTCGTACCCTTATATTCATGCTACTTTGATCTTTCGGTATTTATTGCGTTTGTCCTTTTATGGGATGCCGGGATATTATGTAGGTACATATAAGATATGATACGGGGCAGCAGAATTATTCTAGAACCGATATTATTCGAAGCTCCCTGCGAAGAGATAGACAGGTAATCAGAGTTATGGTTGCAGGGTATCTTGCCATTTTGTGCTGATACTGGAATTTGATGGAAAGAAATGTCCAAAGTAGTTCAACAAACCCGTATCCGTATCGCAACTACCGTCTTTTACTAGATCAGCAAAATGTGCATGAAAAGTTTTATTTGGTTGTTTACTCAATAACCTATCCTTGGTTGAATACTGTTACTGTTACTGTTACTGTTACCTTGTCTTGTCCTAGTAGGTATAGAGTAAGTATATCTCGCTAGAATTGCTGNCATGAAAAGTTTTATTTGGTTGTTTACTCAATAACCTATCCTTGGTTGAATACTGTTACTGTTACTGTTACTGTTACCTTGTCTTGTCCTAGTAGGTATATAGTAGGTAAGTATATCTCGCTAGAATTGCTGTGCTGTGAAAACCCCATAATTAAGCTGCACACGAGACACTCTCGATAAATATAAATCACCAAAGTTTTCTAGTTAGCTACTTTTCCAGTTCCATCAACTGCATAATATGCATCATTTTTCCTGCTATTTTTCAAAAATACTTTATACAATTCACAACCATTATTATTTCACTGAATCACTGCAGGTTTGGATTTGGATTTGGATACTGTATTGAATAGTAATACAAAGCATCACCTATTTTTATTTTCTAATAAAGTAAGCAGCTAGTGGTGTGGTAGTACCTACTTGTTTTTAGTTGTGAAAAGATTGGATTGTGTAGCAAAATAAATATTTACGCGGGTAACCTATACTAGGCTGGATACGTTCTTTGGTTTTGGTCTTGGTTGTCGTTGTCGTTGTCGCTTCAGTTATTCGGAGCGAGCGAGGGAAACTCGTCCATCTGTTTTTGATTGGGATCAAATTCCCTGAAATCCAAACCTCGGGATGCCTTAGATGGCAGTGATGTTATATCTCCGTGAGTCAGAGTTTCCCTCAAATTCTGCTCAACTTCAATCATCTCCCGCAGTTCCAGCCCAGTCCACCTCCACATCCACGAATCCACGATCCACATCCTAGCCTCAAGTATTCAAATTAAAAAATATTGATTTCCCACATTCCTAATTTAATACACTACTAGCATTTAACAAATTCCGACCATATTCATCTTACACAAGTTGATGTTGACTTTTTTTATTCCCTTCTTTAATGTCAAACCTAGCTAAGCTTTTACCGAGTCATTTCACAGTTATTCTTTTTGTGGAGGAATGAAAACACAAGTTATGATCGAAGCAGGGGCAACGACAGAGACAGAGACAGACTTATGTAGATATGTATATAATAATATTAATATAAAAAAGAGTCATAGTTCCAGTCCAGCATCGAACTCGGTCTCGTACTCCATGAGCTATAAAAAAATAAACTGTTCAGCTCGTAACTGAAAACTTTATGTGGTGTTTATAGCTTTAAAATTAGCGACGTCTTGCCCGCATATCTTGAACTGCTCATATTTCAGAATATTACTAATACTAATAATACGTGGCATGCATCATCACTCTACATGTGCATACCTAATTATACATTCACCTAAAGTAATGTTTTTCAAACTTACAGTGGTTTGGTTACACTCCATAAAAAAATTGCATCATAAATATTTGAATGATTTTTTACGTAATAATAAATAAAGGTATCTGTATACAAATATGTTAGTGTACTTTATATGTAATTACCTACATACACATTTTATTATTACCACTGCATACATATACCTATATATATTACGTAAATATAGGTATAGGTATTAAATATATTACTTTGACTATCTGTGACCTATAATTATTCAATACTAATCGTAAGTATGTCATATCATTGTTTAGGTTTGGTTGGAAAAAAGTTTTACTCATGTATGACAAGGATGATATGGAAGAGGTCTCGGGATCACAAACCTGTAAGTTTTTCATGTCTTCCATGGTGGAGTATTTGAAACAGGAGTGGACGTTTGAACATTTGGATTTGGCAAATAATGTTAACATCACCCTTAAAGAAAGGATGGGGAAAGCAATGGGGATTAAATTCGCAAGTAATCTTTTTTCTTATATTTTTCTAAGTGTAAAGAAAAACCTGCCGTCAATCACATCACACGCTCTGCTTACGCGAACAAATGCTTTTCTGTCAACCTTGCTTTGCTTTTAGCTTCAGCTTTTGTCCTCAACTCGATTCGATGTCGATGTCGATGTTGATGTCAATGTCTTCCGTCACTCTTTATCATCCATACGAACCATTCTATG
>JAAXYX010004787.1:0-11850 GCA_036851915.1 Ptenothrix huangshanensis
TCACTCATTCAACTATCCCAGGATAACTTATAATCTACGTAATAAAAAACAAAAATGTAATTCAACAGCTTGTTACTTATGAAATCGCTCATACAAAATGCTCACTGGCAATATTAACTCAAACTTTAGTCAAATATAAAACACTGCATTTCAATGAATTTAAAATTTATCCATAATACAAAAGAAAGGAAAGCATTTGGAAAATGTAAACACGTGTTTACAACTGTATGAATTAATTCAATAACAACGGTGCTCAATCATTGGATTAAAACCCCATAATTTATTTAGGCCATAATAAATAGTAACCTAACACCAAACCCCGAACGATTGAGAGGAAATAAAAGGTAAAACAAATAATTCATAGTGAGCAATTTTACTGCCATGTAAAACGAAGCAGACACGTCCACACGTCAAAATCTAAAAATAAGCCAGAGAAATAATTGATTTACTTAATATCTTATCGAATCAAGGTTTACTTTCTCCCATTCACACAATCACTACATTTCCTAATAGGCCATACATACATATACATAGAAAGGTACACAGTAACTGGAATTAATATTGACGAATGTAATATGAAGAGAAAGTAGGTGTTGCGGGTAACCTGGTAAGCGTTCGGAGTTCCTGGCGCGGAAAACGGGGAAGTAGTTTGATTATTGGGGGTGGCCGCGAAAGGCCTAGTGCCCCCACCTGTGGGGTCGCTTCCCGTTGTGCTCGGTGAGATGATAGACTTGGTCCACAAGCTAGAAGTTCCAGAGGATCCGAGAGCAGTCTCTGGCGGCTCCAGCTTTGAGCTGTGGAGTAAAAAAGAATCGATACTTTTATTTTCCCCTTGCCCCTTCTCTTCCTTCCGAATCCGAATGTTCCAAACCTCGAAACTTGCCAACGTACAACTCAAACACCACGACAAAAACTACCCTACAAAACTACCGAACCCACTACAGACTTTAAATACAGTTCCACTTCCCATTCCACCACCGATTCGGACTTTCGTCATACCGAATGACTCGAAAAGTCATTTAAAGGATTCTACACCCCAACTGCAAATGGTGCTTAATGGTGAGTTCATAGGCTTAATAGCTCTCCCATGAATATCATCTTTGTACACCAAATACGCATACCTATATAAATATATAGGTACCAAACATAGCAAGAGCAATTCTCTCATTGTCATACTCTCCTACGCCTACCCTACCACTACACGCAATCCAAAACCAAGACGAGAAAAAACATGTTCATCCTCTGTCTTCTAGTTTCATCATCATCATCATAATCCCCCAACACACGAAATGTCCAAAACTGATTCAATCTTTTATTTTCCCTTCGCACTCTTTCACGTTCTACGTTCCAGTTCCAACCCTCATTCAACTTAGCTTACGTTTGACTCTGACTTTCACGACAACAAGTACACCAACGTTTGGTTCCCTTCTATCTACCTAGGGTCCTACCAAGGTAGGTACATACACACATTTAGAGCGACTCCCTCACTTCGATCCAGTAGAAGACTCACTTTGTATGCTTTCATCTAAACACGTCACAAGACATCTCAATTTAAAGGACATTTCATTTTATTTCAACCATTTGAAAGGCACTCGAATAATCCAGTCTTGTTAATAATCACCTTCTTAATTGTAATTCTTTTGGATAGGATAGGACCATTACTGATTACACTGGAATCTGGAATTCAAAAGCTGCAATACAGTAATACACTCAAGTCTTTTGTTTACAGCTCAATTAAAAATACAAAGCTAATATGAGCATACTACCGTCTTGTATAATTATATATCTTACTATACTGTATAGTATAGATACATATTATACAGTAGGCGAGGAAGAAGTGTAATGTTATGTACAAATAAATCCGCTGAGAACGTTAGTTAATGAACGACAAGATATGAAAACACTTAATTATAGACTTGAGGATACACAACATATAGGTATTCATTACAGGTCTTATAATTCGCTTTCCACTTTCAGCATTTATGTACATCGCACTGGGACCGGAATGCTACACAACATAGTACAACATTGAGAGAAAGTCTCGGAATAAATGGCGGGTAAAACTAGAATGAACACAGCGAAAATTAAACTAATGAATCAAGTTCATTAAGTTACGTTTTCGCAACCGTATCAAAACTGAATACGGTCAATCGATGCTCAACTTCACCATCAATAAAAAAAACTACATGCCTATGAATAAACATAAACCCATGTAGGTAAGTAGATGATTGGTATGCACCGTTCCGGACAACGCACAAAGCACCTGGTCAGTCACTGCTACTTTTTCAAGAAACCAAAACCCGAAACCGTCATGTGCAGTTTCTTCTTAATCAAGTTGTAGCTGTACTGACCGTGATCACGCAAGTTATAATTATAATCATACATGTGTGCATTGAGTAAAAGCACCCAAGCCAAAACTTGTACATGTATGTGCATACGTATACATGTACGTATATACATTCGTCGGTGAAGAGGCAAAATTTCGCTTACCTATCCTATTCAATTTTATAGAATACACGCAATTTTGCCCTTTAACCGAAAAAATATACAGTAAATACAGAACTAGTCAAATTCACCAAACTGTTTCTCTGCAGTGACCTATTCATCTAACAACTTCTCACCATCTTAAATTTTGAAATAGCATGAAGGAGTAAAACAAAACGAAAAACAAAAGGTAAACGTCACCCCAAAGCATGTGGAAGGAAATCCTGACAATTTCCATACACCTACCTATCTGTCTATCTAATTTTACACAATTTTTAGAATGACTCACACTACAGTTTAGTGCTCAAGTTTGCAAAACAAATAGCGACAAATTACAACGTGATTACAGACGAAATTAAATTTGATGCATCATTACAATCCTCGAACTGAAACAAACTACTCAAAGTACGATACAGATTTAAACAATAAACCAAGTCCGCTTGGTCGGTTTGGTGCATGTGAACAGGATATGGAAATACACACATCCACAGCCGTGGTCGTCCACAAGAAGATTCACCCAGATCAACTTATTATTACACGAGGCTAACCAATAATCATCATTACAAGACAGGAAAAGGGCTGGGATGGACTCCTCCAATGTAACAATATTATTTCAGAACGAATGACAATGTTATAAAAAGGGAGGTAGAGACAGGTACTGTGTACTACCGTATATACATAGCACTGTACATACATATATCTATACATATTTACGTGTGCTAGTAAGGTACGCTACGCACAACAGCCTTCAAGCATAACTGATAAAAACTAATTTATTTTTTTCCCACACACACACATCTGAAGTCTATTCATCTAACCAAGGTACGTACGCGTCAATCTCAGTAAAATAAAATGAAACTGAAATTAATATAGTAAGTATAATATGGTTGGACACAATTTAACCTCGGTACAAATACACAGCACCTATACACATGTTTATTTGAGCAGGTAGAATACAGAATGACAAAAATGTCATTAAATTCAATTGCAAACTACGAGAACTACAAGTGAGCGTCACCGTGTTCAAATCTTTGATCGTGTCAACGAGGAACAACCAGCAGGTGCAACAGAATTAGCACAGTAGACAAGAATACAAAAAACCTCTCCACTGATATGTACACGAGTATCAAACACTAATTAAATTACAATACTACCAACTGATCTTTTCTAAATTCTCACTTAGGCCTACGCAGTTCATAAAAAAATATTCTTGGCAGTGGGTGGCTAATTTACGAAATTTTAGTAGCTAGGTTATAAAATATACGGCATGAAGATGAAACAACAAAAAAATGTATACATTTCGTTTTTAAAAATACTAGTACATACACTCATTACTCTAATTCACTAAGAGTGCTTTTCTGCAATAATTAATTGATACTGCCAATTGCCAGTAATTTCCAGCGAACGAAATATTTGAACAATTCACAATGGCTATCAACTGAAAAATTCACCACTATATAACTGCACGTTGAGGAATCAACTGAACTGACAATTAGCCGTTTCACTGGGTCTCTGGAATTTACAAATCACAATCACACACACACTTTGAGAGTGAGCTACAGATCCATGTGCGTAGCAATTAAATTTAGAATTGGACTTGAACGTTATAAAAACAATCAGCACTACTTCGAAATTTTGGTTTTTTTCAGTAATATAAAAATATCACGAGGAAAAAAACAAACAAACAAACTGTAGATAAAACTATAATTTGCATACATGCCTAGATCCACTTGCGTCAACAAAATTCCCCTGAAATCAATCAGCCCTTTTCACAGTATCAAGTCCCATTTGTCCGCGTCCAACAGATTACAACGTATTCAACCACATTCCTCCCACCAATCGTTGATAGTTAGGAACCACGAGTAAGCCATCGTGAATGAACACTTGAGAAGTCCTCGTTTAATTTGTTCAAGTTGTCCAACTTAATTATGAAGAATAATGATCTATTAGCAGGAACCATAGGAAACATGGAATGCAGCCTGCACTCATCTAAACTTTCCACGAACAAACTGTTTGCACCGTGCTGGAGTCTATATCCACTCAAATAGTTAAATTATTAAAGAAGCCATCCGCAGTCGAATTGGAGTCAACCAAATTCTGAAAGAATGAATTTTATACATTTTAAATTGAATGAACGCGGGTGACTGGTATGCGCATTAAATCAAGTTTTATAATATATAATTTGTATTCCTAAAATTATAATATTATAAATTGAATCAAGTTTAAGATTATGTGATTACCCTTGTTTCGTCTTCGGATTTCTGGCTCGAGTACGAGTAGCTCGCTTAATTTCCTTTTTCATATCCTTGGATAATTTCAAGTAATCATTGAAATATTTTTGTCTTCAATATTTTTTACTTTACTCGTTTAGATAATTCAACTGACTGACGGTGGGCTAGCGAATGGTGATGGATTTTTTCATGCAAAAAATAAAATATCGGTTCCTATCATTTCAACTGCTGGAAACGTGATCAAAAAATTATTTACTTTGAGAACAAGTAAACAATCTACACGTGCCAGAGACAAGATTTAGCCGCGTAACAGTAGCAGTATAACAGAACAGTAAAAAAAATCATGCTCGAATCCTCGTTAAGATGTTAACTCTTTCTGGGTACACTGAAACGCTCTTCAAAGAGAAATCCACCGAATCCTCTTGCCCTTTCAATTGGGAACACAATACAGAACAACAACGAAGATAATACTGGCTGGAAAACAATAATTGGTTCATTATTGCATTTCGACTATTTCAATACTAAAATTAAACAAAACATTTTTTTTAAAAAACACCCAACATTCAGATCATACAACAACAAAGCTGTTCATAGAGTTCGCCTTCAAAGGTATCCTTCGACGACTTCGACCTTAACCATAAAACTTGGCACAAATGTATCCTCAACTCATTGTTTCGCAGTCAGAATCAAAACTTGGTATTGATTGCTGAAAAAACATGGAATATACATCCACACATATATAATTTTCCATTTTTCCTCACAATTTATTCATGGTTTATATGATACCATCTTCATTACAGCGTTTACGCTTCACTAATTCATTGGAAATTGATTATTATTTTGAACATATATAATACAGTAACTAGAAAAAAAATATAATTCTACTCCAGTTACTTCAGGATTTTGCACATCCAATCAATCCCTACAACAACAACTCATTGACCAAAAAAACCATACTAGGAATTGCATGTCTTGTTAAAAAATAGGATCTTGTCCTCTCATCGTTTTCACCTCGTTGAAATAATTCCACTTCCAACTCCAACTTAAATTCCCAACGAAATCACATTGACTTAGCATACAAAAATAATAAAGGAACCAAACCCAACTTAAAATCCAAATCCATCCAGATACACCAATAATAATTTACAATGATTAATTACAGTTCCTCAAACATACGACGTGATTAGCTGTCTCGAAATTCATAATGGCCATACATATCTCAACCTCAACTCAAGTGTGAAGAAATGTAGCATCACTTGCAACTGCAATTACAGTATCACAATATATGTGTACATATATGTATATATACACAACACCTATACATATATATCAATAACAAACAATCGACTCTTTTAAAAACAGTCCTCTAAGTGAATTACAATAATCACCGAAGCCGAAGTCGAAGCCGAAGCCGAATCCGATCTGACTGGCTGACTCATATACTCATTAAATTCAACTGATATTTCTTCTCTCTTCGGTTCTGATTCTGATTCCGATTCTTATTTAACTTTTAACTCTCTACAAGTATATCAAATCAGGCTCTTATAGCTCTTATTGAACTGAATGGGGTAAGATATATAGCGTAAGGTATTTTCGTACTACTCATCGCCTCAGCATTTATCATTTATTCTCTTAGTATTTTCTTGGAACGAGATGAAGACACGGAACAAGATTTGAATCTGCGATCTGAATCAAGACTGAAGAAGAATGGTCGAAATGTTGAATGTCGATATAGGTAAGTTTAGAACGAAAATCGTATTCAATGTAATGAAAATCCAAATCCAACTCGGAAACCAAAACCAAACGAAAAGGACTGACTGGAAGAGCAAGAGCTGGGGAGGACGGAAGACATAAATAATTATAAATTGTAAATACACGACTAGAGACTACAAAAATAAGATAATGATAAGAGATACTACGAGAGGAAGAAGATGATGTACTACCAACAACTACTCTATTAGTATACTGTCTGTTCTGTGGTACTGCCTTGGTTTGATTTGATTTGATTTGACTTGACTTGATCTGACTTGACTTGACTCAAGTGCATTATATTATTCTCTCCTGCCCTATGACTATCAGCATCAGCTCAGCATTCGCGTCTATCGTATCGTATCGACACCGACTATTGATATTGCTATTGCTCATATTACCGTGGAATGAGGATAGAGAGGAGAAAAAAGAGATATGGGATTTGAACTGAACTGATTTGTTTTGTTACCTGTCGGAAGTTCGTGGGGATTTCAGAGTGATGCCGGGCACTCGGACGGTTGCTGGAGTCCTAACAACACACCTGACCTCAATTCTCCAACCACCATGGGTCACTTAGCTCATCACAGATTTAATTGTCCACCGGATTAAAACTCCGACTGGAGAAAATGTTCAGAAACCCGAGCATCTCTCTGTTGTGTTAGTTGTACTCGTACTCCTCTTTAGTTTACTTGTACTTGTCTGTCTGTCGTCTGTGTCTGTGTGTAGAGTCGTGTGTCTGCTCCCTTCATTTACTTACGCGACTTTACACACAGCCTTACGCCACTTCACTTTACTCTACTTCTACTCACACTTACTTTACTCCAAACTCCACACTCGGACTCGGACTCGGCTCTCACACTTACTTCTCTCTTGATTATTACACTGTTCCAACACAAACTCCGTCTACACTTATCACCACTACACACAACAATCCTAAATCTACACTCTTCCACTTTCAACTCCACCACATAGTCTCTCTCTACTTACTCCATTCCCCCAACCTTACAGCCACTGTAGTTCCTCACCAAATCCACACTGTACTGTAGTACTACACTTGAATAGACAATTTGCCGACACCACCGCCTCAACCTCGAGTCCACACAAATGTCCAATTTTAGATCCGTTTTAAAAATGCTAAACGCACCCTTCCTACGTCCGCGTCCTCCAAATCCAAAGATGACCACCTTTCACCTCTGATCACGACTCCCAAACAATTCTACCTTGACGACTGGAACTTGGATCCGAACAAGTTTGTCACTGACGCTAAAGTGTACCTGAGGGTGAAGGATTTATGGAAATTCATTGCAGCTCTCTAGCTCTTTACTCTTTACCTTAGCTTATAGCTCAAAACTCAGCTTGGCTTAGCTTCACTGGGAGTGAGTGGTAGTGGTATCCGAGGAGCAAATACGAATTCCAATACCCCAAGTCAAGCCAAATAGAAATACTCGGCTAGAAACGAGAGACGGGGAGAGAGAAACAGTGGAGAGACAGTGGACGAAAGATGCGAGAGACTGTGGCAAATCATGCTAAACCCTAAACCTCCCTTTACAAACCTGCCCTTTTGAGAGTTTCCTAAAGGAACACTTTGTCAGCGGAGAGTATACTTTGTACATTTCTCTTTCCACTCGCTTCATCTTCGTGGTTTCCTCTCGGCTCTGGCTCTGGTTCTGGCTTATGGTTATGGGCACTGGCTTGGCTTGGCTTGGCTTGGCATGGTATCCACAATCCACATCCACATCAACTAAGTAAGGCCGAGGTATCGACATGGACGGAACCGAGTGAATGAGGGGAGCACTGCATATTCCATCCATTGAAATTCATTGAAATCAAACCAACAACACAACAAGGCTCTGCTCACAAACACAAACTCCCTTTGAATGTGAGTATGAAGGAAAATTGTGATGTGGATGTGATGGGATCGCAATCCATGCCATGCTTTCCCATAATATTCCCTCAATCTCGAAACTAAACAAAGCTAAACTAAACTAAACCCTCTCATCAAGTCCTCTCATATATTGTATGCTCTCTACAAAATCCACATCCAACCGAAGCAAAAAGCAAAGGAAGCAAAGTCAAAAGAGAGAAATACGATCTACCTTTTATTTTTATATGCCTACTTTTACGCTGTCATGCCCAAGGATGTGATATGATGTAGATTGTAGAATTGACTTTGGTTACAATCTATGTAGCATCTAGTGTCTACAATGATCTACCGTATTTCCCTCCTCTACGCTTTTCCTTTTTCCATCTTCTGTATTACGACCAGTCTTGGTTTTACATTTGTAGCCCAGGCTTTTGAGGTATACACTCTCAAAACTGAAGAGTATTTTTGTCCATTTTTATTTCAGAATTTTAAGTGTGATATCATGGCACAGGAGGTAGGTATCGCAAGGGGCTTTTAGCCAAACTTTTTAATTTTTAGGCGAATTTCGGAAATTTCCCTATGAGAACAGAGTTCAACTATTATAGAAATACTAGAGCCAGGAGCTTTATTGCTTTTAGCCCTAAATAGTTGTTCTTCTAAGTTGTTCTGTGTAAGTAGGTTCTTAGTTATGGTGTTTTTTCTTGAATTTTTAAAGTCCTTCCTTAACCTCCCCACATTTGTGGTTCTTTTAGTCCGGTAGTGTCCAGTGTTTAAAATATTCTTAAAAAAATTTATTTAGAATGTTAATAAAAGAGTTGTAGCCTGATTTTAAAAATTTATTGCGAAAGCGAGGTTGCATTACCTAACAAATTATCATTCTAGTTTCCCTTTTTTCCCCAAATCAATAAAATTCCTTTATTATTGATTTTTTACTTATTTCCATTTTTTCAAGATTTCTTGAACTTTTACTTTATTTAATTCATGTGGTGAAACTGTAGTTATTTAGAACTTTAAATGTGGCATAAGACTTGTGCATTTTAGATTAGAAAGCTGCTATGTTGATTTGGATGGAAAGAACAGTAAATGGCCACTAGGACGTGGATCATTAATGCAATGCGGATGTGATGATTTCAGGCTTTTTCTTTTGAAGGGTTTGAAGCTTTTGAAGCATTTAAATATATTTAGGTTTGGAGTCCGGCAAAGAAGTGGAGTTGGGAATGGGATTGTATGTAAATTGTAATACTGTGTTTTAACTGAGGAAGAATGTACGCGGGGTTAAATAGCCTTGCGCTTTTTAGTCGGTGAAGCGACTTCTAGCTCCGCTTTCCTCTGCCGCTCGCTCTTCAGCTTGGCATTTGACTTTGGATTTGGCTTTGGCACTTGTCGCAACTTTTTTTGCGAGCTAAGCTAAACGCAATTGGTAACGCATAATATTTCTTGCTTTACATAGCACCAGCTACCGTACACCGGACCAATACATCACATCGTATCTCATCACGTACAACAACATACGCACTGGAACACAATTGTGTCTATCATCCACAAGTATCTATCAGCTGGCTTTAAGATTGCCTTTCAGGATTTGGGATCTTTTTGCCTCCGATCATCATCATCAATGAGATTCCAAGTTGAGTCTAGTGCGAAAATCTGTAGTCATGAGAAGTAACTGCAGTCGAATCATTCAAAGTTAAACACTGAAGGTCGATAGCAGAGTCAATTTTGAAATTGGTCAATTCAAGTAAGATTCTTAATTAATTCTAGTAAGCGTGTTTTTGATTTCTTGTTTAAAATTGGAATCGGAACGGGAATCGAAACTGTTAACTAGCACTGACTACAAACTGTAACTCAATCATCATCATCGTCATCATCATCTTTGGATATGCTCAATTATCAGTACGTAAAATACTACCTTACTTAAGTCAAAAGTGAGCTGAGGAAACTTGATAGTTGGTTTGGTAGTGTCGGTGTATTGTTGATTACAAATTGAACATTTAGATTGACGTCAAAAGGTATGAGTGATAACTTGTAATTTGTAACTACCAAAGATTTTTAGAATTTTGTGCTTGGTGCTTTGTGCTTGTATTTCTTTAGAGACCACCAGGACCAACCGTAACTAGTATTATCATTATGCACTATTGATTTCAGAGCAAGATTTAAAAGTGCCATTGTCAGTTGAGAATTGTCATTGTCATTGGCCTGTTAGTGGTGACTGTGTGAGTGAGTTGAGGCGAGTGCTGCTTTGATCTTTCGGACGTGGGTCAACCAACGATCGATTGAACTAGGACAGACAGACAACAGACACGGGTGGCAGACTGTATCATATAATTATAATTACAAGAAAAGAAGAAGGCCTGCCTGTCGGTTATTGTTGTGTTGCTGTTCGTACCTACATTTTCAATAGCAAAAGTCAAAGGAATTAATTTCAAGTTTGTTATTTAAAATAACGTTAATCGTCGTTCATCGTTCATCATTCAGTCTTGATTGTTTAACCTCCTTATTCTTATTTTCGTGATTCGTCATTCGCAGTTTTGAGTTTTAGTAATTAATAATAAGTAGATATTATTAAAAAGCGTATACAAAATGTTAGACGGATGTGAAGCGGTTGACCGTGAGTTAGATAAAGTTTTAACGAAATTTGGGGGGATTGATGCGCATGTGGATAGAACAACATCAAGTTTAATACAGTCTTTATCAAGATTACGGGATGAGTTTGAATCGGGTAAGTTAAAATTATCCAAATTTCAAATTTGATTGTTTCGATTGACGGTGCTATAAAGCCTAAAATTTGCTGAATTGTTTTGGATTTTGATTTAATACGCTTATATTGGCGCGGTGTTAGATTCTTGTAGTACAGTTGTCGGGATATCGTTATAATTTTTATATTGTATTGGTTAATGTAATTATTGTACTGTTGTTGTATTAATTAAGAATGTACGGTATAATGATATTTTAGTTAGGAAATTAATTGTTTTGATATTTATGAAACTAGATGCAGGAGAATTCGAACTGACGACTAACCAGGCAACTATTGTTTGCGATGCAGTCAACAAAGCTCGTGAAGCTATGAGTCGCATGGCTACGGAGCATCGTGACCTCCATAGTACAGTGTCAAAAGTTGGCAAAGCTATCGATCGGGTAAGTGTATTAACTTTTTTTAGACTTAAGAAATTGTGATCCTTATTACCTGTATTATAATTATATATTATATTTTCTCTCTATGATCTTCCTGATGTGATGTTCAAATTTAAATGTCTTTCTATCATTAAGCTATATATCGTTTTGATCTGAAGATAATGAAAATTTAATCGAAAAACTATTGTTTTTAACTTAAACCAGAACTTAAATCCAGACTTTGGATCCATTACGAAGGATGGAATATTTTCAGGAGAGAGATCTAAAATTCTTACTCAAGTAGTTTGCCAACATTTGTACAGACAAGGGATGCTGGAAATCGGAGATGCGTTATGTAGTGTAAGCACCTTAATAACTGTTATGTACTTAAAAATGTGTTGTAATTTAGTA
>JAAXYX010004788.1:0-11849 GCA_036851915.1 Ptenothrix huangshanensis
TCATTTTAAAATTCAAAAAGTCGAGATCTCGGGTGAAAAATTCGAGATTCAAAATCGAGATTTTACCCCCGAGATCTCGGCCGAGATCGAGATTCAGATCTCGGGACTGACACCCCTAAGCTCACCACATGGGAACCGACCAAATAAAATCAACACATCTATCCTGTCAAAGTCCAATCCGAAGCATGTACTCTCACTCAAACACACATCCACCCATCCCGTCCCATCACCATAGAGCACCAAACCAAGTCAGAGGATATGGACATATGTATGTACCTACATACATATGTAGCACGTAGCACATAACATAGCACTCACCAATGTGCATTCCACAAGAAACCCAACTTACGATTTGCTATGCGTACAAAGCAAGACACATAACATGGAAAATTCTACTTGTCTAATTTAGCTGCAATAATTTTGGCTTCCATAATACCTACAAACATAATACTGTATAACTGTGGTATGTTGCAAAAAGCCCAAAGCCAATGTAATGCTCAAAGAAAGCTCAATTCAAAGAAGCTGTCTTGGTCGGGTAAAAGTATAACTTGGAAAATGCAGCCGATGAGACTCCAAGCAATAATCTGACATCATATTTGACACGAAGCACACCGGAGCATTCCAAGTCTTGTCATAATAACTGGTGTGATGTATGTATATTATACTCACGCAAGTCTCTCACATACTTAGGTGCCTACCTACATACACACACCTGCCAAATCCTCCCCGCCTATTCAACATGCTGCAATTAGCATAGGTATATCCATAGCACTAGTTGTAGGCAAAGAAAAAATGTATCAAATGCGAAATTTGACGTCTTTATAATAGCAAAGGCGAGGAACCCCTGTTGATTTATTTTCTTAGGAATCACTAATTTTGTATCAGAATTTCATCACGTATTTCATGAAACACAGTATATATGATTATGTACCTGCTAACGTATTTCTCTTCTCCTTGTAAATCTGCACTAGTAATTTATTTTATCATTGACGGTTGTCAGTGGCACTATGACATGTGCAAGAAGTCGTCAGCTAATCATCGAGGTACATAATGCGTTGACATTGAGATTAGGACGGCGATTGCATTCTTGCAAACGATGCAAAATATTTGCAGCGTCAGATCCTCCATTCACCATTCCCATTATTGAATAACATAACATCCTTAATCAGCATTTAATTATTACGTCTAGCTAATGTAATTCGTGCTGGTAATATTTTTACTGCCCTGTATAATTACATATACTTAGCAATCAATCCGATATTTATTGAGTAAATTCCTCCACCATGGTAGTCATAACATATATTTTGTGTCAACTATGTACCTATGTATCCAAGCATCCATGATCGATTATTTAGGATATTGTCTACATGATATTAAATGGGAGCCAAAATAATGCGAAACACAAACAACTTATAGCCAGCCACTTCATTGCAATGCTATGCCAAGTCTGAAACTAATGCTAACATATTTGTATTCCTATAGGTGTTCCTATTCCTAGGTACCTACTAATTTATCTTAGGATTTATCTGGATCGGGTATAGTTATGTAATAATGTAAAGAGTCAACGTGAATGAGGATGACTATGCTCTAATTGGGAATTTTCGGAAAGGGAATCAAGATTAGAAGATGCCTGCTAATTAAAAAATAGGGGAAATATATTTTTAATAAGATTAATTAGCATGCCAATGCATCGGATGAAGAATAAGCAATTGAGACGGTATACAGTGGGTACCTCCAGCTATGCCTATCCAACACCATCAGCTCAATTAATTTTCGATGATCCGACGGATGCTCCCTATATATTTTTAAGGGGACAAGGAAAATGAGCTGGCAAGTGGAAATTTAAGCGTGATGAGAAAGGAAATTATTTCTTGGAATTATTCTTCCAATCGATAGTCAACATGGTGATTACCTACTTGAATGAGATGTCAAGGAGAAAATACATACCTACATACACATAGAGGCGGCTGGTGAGCATGAAGGCTCAAGTCTAAAGTATTTGTAGCAGTACAGAGTACAGATATTGTATGCAACAACATGTGACTCTGAATCAACTGTCTGTGTATGTGTATATACCTACATGGTATGGTATGCTATGGTATGGTAGCGACGACGAGTGATCGACCAATATACAGGATGAGGACGAGAACGAGACCTGTGTCTGTGTCTCGCCATCGCCACTGCAGTGTGTGGATGCATTTTGTGTAGGCAGGTACGTGTTAACATCTGGAAGATGTACGATGTTCTCCTCAATTCACAGGCCAGATGGAGAGTGATCGCTCAACTTTTCCATTTTAGACCACGTCGAATTCTTAACGACTGATATGCTACATTTTCCATTCGCTTGTCGCTCACGAGTCGATTTCGATCCAAAGTGTATCGATTGCATCTAATAAGCAAATGTCAGAGCTCGTAGTTCCCATAACTCTCTCTATAGGAAACGTACCTACCCAACTACACAAGTAATTTGGGCTTTACCTACTTTCTTTGACTAGGGACACGAACGAGAGACTTGTGCACTCAACTCTACTACTAGGTACATGTGTTTTTCGTATCGAATTTTCCTAATTATTAGAATGCCTTCATATGGCCTCTGATTATGATATACCGTTTAGCTACTGGCTTAGTAATGATTGTCGGCCGCTACCTGTCCATTATCTCGTGGATG
Organism: Ptenothrix huangshanensis; assembly: GCA_036851915.1. Taxonomy (NCBI): domain Eukaryota; kingdom Metazoa; phylum Arthropoda; class Collembola; order Symphypleona; family Dicyrtomidae; genus Ptenothrix; species Ptenothrix huangshanensis. The sequence goes on from JAAXYX010004788.1 coordinate 2,669, forward strand.
AAATCTCATTTAAAGTTAATTAAATTTATTGCATAGCGGCACACAGCGTTATGTTATTATTTACATTCCAGACGAAGACTCACTTAACACCACATTCAACCATTAAAACACACAACAGACAATACAACTCAATACTCAGTATACTAAAATGCAGATAGAAGATGGACAGTCATAGTAATATTGTCCTTCTCTCTCAATTCTTCTCTGAAGGTTTCAACTCAAAGGAAAATTAATGTTAAATAGAGCTGACAGGCGAAACAAAATGCATTGAAGGAAATGAAAATATGTTTGACAAACGGTTGGTTTTCCTTCTATCAAATAAAATTACCGATATAAAAGAGGGAGAGATCCAAACGGGAAATTGCATGAGAGCATACAATTACTTATAGGAACGTGAGGATAAGATACTCAGTCGATCGTTCATGAGTAATAAGAAGGCGGTATAATACATAGGTAGATATTTGTATGTATTTTGTATATACGGAGGTAGGTGGGCTCGAGGATGTAGAGCATGTATGTAGGTACATACGTAGAACATACATGGAACATGGAACATATGTAAAATGCATTGATGTATTAAACGCTGAACAGTTTTTCGATTCCAAATCCAAACTACCGGATGTGTGGGTCCGCGCCAGCGAGTGGCTCCGAGGAGATGTGTGTGAGAATCAATTCATTTTATTATTGATTCATTGAGTATAGGTGTGATTACTGAGATACATTTATATGGAATCGAGCTAGCACAAATAGTAGTGGCGAGTAGAGAGTTATTTGGTAGATATACACCTACCAATACCAAATACTAAATACAAATTATTGACCTGGCCTTTGGCGTAACGGTATACAGACCATATGTGCAGAAGTAGAAAACGTGAATGTATGGATCTCTCTCCGGCTCTACCAGCTACCGCTGCCAGTTCCCAGCTCCCATCTTCCATCATAAATACTACGCTTTATACGTATATAGGTATAGACACATACATACATATCCACACAGGAAATGGTGGACATGGAAGGATATGATGTAGAACAGAAGCAGGAGGAGTATGAGAGAGTCTAGTCTTTTTTATTTGATTCTACGTTCGTTCTCTCATGTGGTCAGTATCGATCTATTGACAAGTACAAGTCAAGTCGATCGCACCAGATACCAGGTTCCGGTCGAAGACTCGATTCAATCAAACAAAGCTTTGGACTTTCATCCTGTGACTCACGCTCACACGGTGACGGTTCCATGTGCCGAACCATTTTTTATATGGACAATGGTATACTCACTGGGAGTATCCACCACTACCACCCTAGAACACCGTATCGTGGATGTGGATATTGAATCACAATTTTTAATCACGTATGCAGATAAAAGTCCTTGATAAAAGCAAAGCACAGGCCAAAGCCTTTGATGCATGCCCAGTAGTAGTGAGTACACCCAGGCATGTCCTCACAACTCAAATACATTACAGATATTCCCATATATTATTTTCCAAATATGCACTAAACAACGTAGGTATATTTGTATTATTTACTATATGATATGATATGATATAGGAATAAAAAAACTCATGTCTATACACATCTCTGCATTGTATAGTCTCTAGACGTCTTCCTGCTCGTCTGAGTCAAATGGTCACAAGTTCAGAGCAGAGTAAGAGTTTGATATGTAATCTGGCGATATTATGTGATAAGAAATACAATATGGCTGAGAAAGAAATCCAAAAACGTGAAATCTATACTCCAAGTTGGATCCGTTGGAAGGACAACATGCTATCTACTAGTGTTACTCTAATCAAAGAGGGTAGTTGTATCTGCCTTTATTTTAATAATAATCCACCTTGTCTACGGAGTATGTAATTGCCTACAGGATTATTGTACAAATGTATACAGATATCATATTCACTATGAATTGCTAGGAGTAATTTTTCAAATATTTTGATCAAAGTAAAATTCAATAATTAAACACTTTTGCCTATTGAAATGTAGTATGTGTATTTTTGAGTTAATCCTTCTGCACTGTGTTCGCTTGGGATAATTACATTTGAATAAAAGATGTCAAGCGCAAGTTGGATAATTCAGTTGCTAATTTAAATGTCATGTCTGTCATAATGGGAAGCTGGTAATGGCCTCGAAACCAAGTCTACGTCATACCACAATCACAATTGTCGGTATATCAAAGATGAAGATACGCAGAACCATCCATGAGTCTACAAAGTGTGAGAGACAAAAGAATTGCGGATGCGACGATGGTACGGTAGTGGAAGATGTAATTGGGATTTTGATCGTTTCTACAGTGTAGAGTAGCCAGGTTTTGAAGGATCAAGTGGAGATGAATGGGACGGAATTGAAGTGCTCGCATATCTTGGGTTGGTGCTGGTGCTGGTGCTGGTGCTGGTATTCTTGTCACATGCATATATTATGATTACTTATTGGGTATTTGTGAGGATATTCTTGGAGGAAAGACTAATGGCGAGGAGGAAGTGTAAGTGTATGGAAAGGATGGGAAGACGTAGTCAAGTGAGACGAGAGAGTCATAGAGCAAGGGAAGAGGCGAGAAGGAGAGGATGAAGACGAAGGAGAACAAGTGGAAGAAGTGAAAGAGAAGGAAAAGCCTTGCTCATCTTGCTCGTCTTGGAAGCCTTGTGGCATATCTTTAACTTTGAACTCCCCATTCGTTTTAAGCTTTAGTCATTTTTTAAGCTTCCTATTTTTATTATACAACTCCTGTGGGATCCTTTCCGATTAGTTTGCATCGAGTTTGCATAGGAAATTAAAGGCTGAATTTTTGGCCTCCTATCAAGAAACGATAGTTCTATGGGGATTTCGAGGTCTTGAAATCTACAGGCTTATACGCAAGTATACCTTGGCTGGGCATATGCAATCCAATCCAATCCAGTCCAATCCCAATATGTACCTCCGAATTACATTGCACACTGGTAACTATCTCGACATCAGTATCAGTATCAGTATGAGTATGAGTATCCGTCCGTATCAGGATCATTTAAAGTACCTACCAGACCAGACCAGACCAGACCAGTACCAACTCACAAGGTATACCTATCTACACTACAATACAATGCAATGCAATGCATTCTCCATACTAGTCCATTCATACTTGTTACAACAGTCTCTGAGCTAACGGATGGCAATACTCCTTCCTTCCAGTAAGTTTACAGTCACACAATAATAGCTGCATTCATTCCTGTCGTACGTCTATTTTATGCATGTAAATACGCAACGTTTGTCCCTTTACGTACATGTCGTTGAGAGGAAACCGGAATCGTATTATTCCCTTCTTGGTTATTCTCTTCTCTGCTCTATGCTCCATGCTCTCCTCTTCTCTTGTCAGCTCTGCTCCCAAACGCCCAAACATATCTCCACTTTCTCATCAATATTTAACATACCAGTGCAGTATTTGAGCGGTCTTCATTTTAACCTGCTCTCTAAGCGACTTATTGTTCCTCCATACACCAAGCCCAGCACAGGAACAGATCGACGATCATCACATCCACGGATCCAGTCAAATCAAGTCAAGTCAAGTCAAGTCAAGTCAATTCATAGTCACTGTACAGTGCAGTGTAGTGGCCAGCAATCTATCCAGACATGAGAGACTTTCATTTTTCTTTCATCGACTATCAGCTCCCAATTTGCATGAATGGAAGTAAGGAGTATGCATTTGTTATAAGGAAAATGACGTATACATAGGCATACAGTATAGGGGCAGTGTTAAGGGCAAGCTGTGTACCTACCCATAGTTGTTAGAATTAGGAATGAGCATACGCATATGTACATGAGCGTGGGTATGAGTACATAGGCAATATGATATAATAGGAATATGAAGGATAGGCCTAATAAAGGGATTGCACTTGCTCTTGCTCTTGCTCTTACTCCCAACTCTTTCATTTTCATTAGCTATTTTTTCTCGTTGAATAAATCTCATTCCAGATCACAGTCCCTCCTGAATCATTCAATAATAACCAAAGTACAAGGAAGGCTCGAAGGATAGAAAGGAACGGTTCCAGGCCAGTACATCGACGTTGACACAGCCACAGTCACAGCACAGAATGGTATGGTGTATGTACATATTCACAAGTATTAAAGCATGCCTAGCCTAGGTATACCTATAATTACATACTCTGCCCTTCGCCCATCGCATCCCCCAATTTAATGCCTATCTAATTAGAAGTACAACGGAAGCTCCACTTCCAATTAGCTCCATCTCATCAACTTGATCATATATTATGCATAGATCACTCAATAGCTTTTCTCTCACTCTTTTTTACTCCTGCAAACAGACAGACGTGGGTACCACCGGCTCAGCTGATGCTGTCTCTACGCCAACGACAACGACCAACAAGAACAACCAACGATCATGGATGAACGTAACGTACATAGCTACATATATCTACATCATTCCCAAAAATATTGCTCTTGTTCCATAAGATCGTATTGCCCCGAGTCAGGATAATATGTAGGAGGAGAACTCAAGAAGAACTGAACAACGGACGGATCGACCAACCGCTCAAAAACCAAATACCAAACACCAAACAATAACTTTCTATAGCAATATCTTATAGGACTCCTATACATGGACCTACCTAAATGCCGTGTCTACCTTAAAATTCACGCACATGTCCATATACCTACAGTATATTGGAATTGGTTGGTGTTGGTAGGTGCATGTCGGCATTTCTCCGTTGTGTACAGATATATGTATGTACGTACTCATTCCATCCAACGAGCTACACACTTACTCACTTTGGTTCGATTTCTCTCGCTCATTCGCTCTCTTCCTTTTGTTCCAACCCGCATTGATACTGCATCGCATTGTGTTCTATTGTACTTGTGACTCTTTTGCATTTCATCGCAATGTACGACTGTAAACTGTACTGCGCTGCCTTACTTTACTCCTTGCCTATTCTTGTCCTGGATAGTTACATAATCAGCTATAAATCCTTATCGGGATTCAGTCTACACTGAATAGAATATGGATGTGGATATACATAGGTAGGTATGTAGATATGTGTATTATGTAACTCGTGTGACGGAACCACGTCAAGAAGAGAAAACATACTTATGCAGTAAAGTAGACGGCTTGTCTATTTAAATATTTGCATTTTTCTCAGTTACCCTGAGCACTGTGCTCTAAGCAAGGTGTACCTACATGTAGGTAGGTAATATGCTAACATGTAAAAACATCAGTACCATTAATTAGTTTAACCAGCCGTCCGATAAAACTCGAACAGTTCTCCTTGTCGCTTTCTTTCATTCTCCCTTTCGTTTTTTCCCTCGCTCCTCCATTCACTTGATTCCTACTATTCCTACATTTTTAATGAGAAACAAAACGAGCACAAATATCATTCTGCCCGACAAACTCATAAATATCAATCTATAGATTCAGTTGTGCAATGCACAAATAAAACTAAATAGGCATAGGGGGCATGTTCTGTTTGCTGTATGCACGTACCGTGCAAACAATCTTCAAACGTGATAGGTATATAGGCATCCGCCTATGTATGTATGTATAGGACGTATGTAGGTACACGCTTTTTACAGCAGATCGCAAATAACGCATTTATATTGCAAACATTTCATGCTACTATCTAGGATACAAGTATATATTGAGATACAAAGTGTAGCAAAAACCATTTAATGAACGAGCCTCACTGCAGAAAACACTGGTGCTGTACTGCATATTTCATAGCTCTATGGCTATATAGTCGTAGTCATATACCCACGAAGGCATACGGATTTCAACATAATGTCAAATGTGAATCTGAAGTTATAGAAATCTTGTGATGGAGTAGAAAAGGGAATGATCGAATGACCAATACTAAATGATCGGGCTGCTTTTATGAAGCAAATCAGAGGAGAAGCAAAGCCCAGTAAGGTTGACAATTAGGTAAAGGCTACGGACTAAAATAAATAAAGCTAAAAGTAGACGGGAAAGAGGAACGAGATTCATGAGGATGTGGATGTATTGGCAGAGAGAAAGAAAGTTGACAAGCTAACAAGCGTCGTCTCGTTTTAGACAAGAAAGGAAATCGGATTCGGCTTCGGATTCTGATTCGAAATGAGGAGAACCTTGGAGACAAGAGTGACTAATTTGTCAATGAATAAGTTTATGTCTATCGATCGTCGTCTAATATGTACCCACCTTCCTCCCAAACAACCAAAAACCAAACCGTCTCCCGACTCATATTCCAATCCGAATTCTAATTCCAACTCAAACTCCGATTCTAACCTGACTTCCGAAGCAAAGACAAACTGTCTCGTCCTACTCTTCCAGTTCCAGTCCTTCCGTCCGCTCAACATCGGAGTCGTGCATTTCTTCTTGACTTGTCGCAATAGGACTGATGGTCTCCATTTTTCGATGCCGGTCTAATTTGTCAAATCAGATCGAAAAGTCCCAATGTGCTCCAGCCTGGATAAAATATCTGCAGAGTCAGGTTCAGGCAATATGTCTTGCGAAGCTGGAGCGCTGATTGGGAGTCAATGCAGAATTAATTTCTGATTTTCACTATCACAAGCATTTCTAGCTATGTACATATTCCTTCTGATCTAACATATGTAGGTAGGTACTATAGCTACCATTTTATAATACCTATGTAGCCAGAAGTGTAACAATGTAGTAATTATATGAAACCATTTCATATTTCTACATTCGCCTTCTTGACTCGGGTAATAAATAGTTTATGCTTTATTGTGTAATGTCATCATCCTTCTCACAATCGTTACACTATTGCTTTGTAAACCCTGTCCCTCTAATACCTTGATAATTATATGGAGCGCATCAATGATGCCTACATTCACAAAGGGCAATCTTATGTAAGTACCACAAATAATTAAGCATTGCCTATATAACGATCTTTAATTTAAATGCCAATGTCAAATCAATGGCGCCAGCCATCATCGTTATCCTCCAGCCTCCAGCATAAAATAAAAAGCAAACGGAAAACTTAAAATGAAGATGCACCTACTGTGTATGTGTATGTATATGTAGTACCTACTATGTACATCATATTTGCACATAGAGACTCTAATATTAGGAGCTGTAATCAATGCCAGACCCTAATATGATTATGATTTGAATTGACTTCCTAGTAATTATTTTGATTACTTTGGTATCCACCTGCTATAATTTTGAATGTGCCAGGGCAATTGACACGAGCTACTTGATAATAATTAATAATACTATACCCATTCTTTTGCCATGTGTCGGAATTTAAGGTAGAATTGAAAAGTTGTTTACAAACTCACAAGGTTTCCGTGAATCACACTGTGTAAATACATAATGGACAAAATAATCATGTGTAAATAGACATTGTGATTGCATAGTAAACTGCAAGTGTGGAAAGGAAATACATTCCGATTCCAATGTACACTCAGTGCATGTGCTAAGTGTACAGTAGTCTATTGCATTGGAATTTGTAACATTGTCCTTCTATATATGTACAGGTATCTAGGAAGGTATATGCATCTATCTATGTAGGTAGTAGGTATGTATGTTTATGCGTGTGGAGGAATGTGGGTAATTGGAGTGATGCAGTTGTCTGAGTTGCCTCAAGTTGACAATGCACTGGAAATCCATGGAAAGATGACATATGTAGTATGTAGGTATGTATGTTTATGCGTGTGGAGGAATGTGGGTAATTGGAGTGATGCAGTTGTCTGAGTTGCCTCAAGTTGACAATGCACTGGAAATCCATGGAAAGATGACGACAAAAGTTGCTAATGTACCTTTCCAGCACTACAACCACACCATGCATGTGTTCGTCGTTTCGTGCGGAGAGTAAAAGAATAGGAGTAGGAAAGGAAGGATGCAATCCAAGCAACTCATGTCAGCAGTCAGCTGAGCGGAGGACGGAGGATGTGGACGGTGGATTCATGGAGGAATGTAACTCCTCCAGTCACGGAGAGTACATACAACTTATGCGTAAAGGCACGGGAAGCAACGTAACGTAGTTATATCTATACCTACTTCATATACATATATCTGTACCTATATAATATAGGAATAGGAATATGAGGGCTTCCAGACTTCTCATCTGTCTATGTGTCTGTACGTAAGATCATGAATGCATGCACTGGGGCAAGTACACTACGACTACACTATCTGTATAGGTATACATAGTACACTAGTGGTGGATGTGGATAGTGGATTGGATAGTGCCGACTTGTCTGGTCGGTCGCACTCTCGTAGTACACGAGCTCAGCGTCGGATTTTCGAGGGACAAAGGAAGTGCTAGCAAACCAAAGCAAACCCAGAGACGAGAATGAGAGAGAGAGAGAGAGAGGCCCAGCAGATGAGATAACTAGACCTAGGACACGTGCTAACTCTTCACTCTTTACTCTTGAACGTTCATTCATGAAACGAAAAGGAAAGGAAGGCAAGTTGAACAAATACGCCAATCTCAATACCTTCGCCTTCCTCAACCAAAGCACAACAAACTGTCCTCTACGTAAAGGCAAAGACTTACTTTGCCTTAGAGTCTCTGTCCCTCACACTTTTCATAGCACGAGGAACAAAGTGCAGGAAGAGGAACGGAAGCGAGAACCATATCAACACCTCTACACTGTCCCGTCCTCACCGTATTTTCCACTGCATTCCCCCAGCGTACACTTACTACATCCACTCCACTCCATCCACATCCACATCCACATCCACAATTCACACCGGCGACCACAACAAAAACAAAACAATCACGAACGAGGGAAACGAAAACTATCCGTGACCACTTGATTCACATTCACAAACAACAACAGGAGAAACGATAACGATTTGGAGAAAACGTTCAATTCCACAACAGCAGTGGCTATATTTCCGAGACCAAAATGATTTGATCGAACATCCCATGACAGAAGGGGAACTGTAGATGCTTGGACTTGGACTCACGTTCAGTTTGACTTTGACTTTGACACGATAGGATAGGATAGAATAGAATAGAATGCTAACGGAGACACATTGGTGAAGGGATTCTTAACTCAGCTGATGCTGATCTCAACTTTCTTTTCTTACAGGGGTGTCTGTAGGTAACCGTGTAGCAACTTGGTAGTCATCCTTAGAGATACGATTTAGGAAAAAAATATACTTGTAGTGGAACGCGAACTGGGTTGATGAGGTAGCAGGTTGATTTTTGAAAAATGCACATAGGTAAGAAGATTTTTTGAATGGATAATAAGATGAAATGAG
>JAAXYX010004789.1:0-11848 GCA_036851915.1 Ptenothrix huangshanensis
TTGACTTCAGAATTTTGACGATTTTACAAAATAACCAAAGGGGGAACCCTTTGGATGCATCAAAATTTGCATGTTAATTCCCATTTAAGTTATCTCGAAGTGAAAGTTAAAAAACTTAAATAGTATTTTTATCGAACGAAACCAAAAAGTGGAAAAAAGTTTCAAAGCATAATTAGTACTACGCATGAATACTAATAAAAATTCGTTTCGATCAGGATGCGGCATCTGGAAATGTCTCCTTGTTAGCCTTGAATATACTTACATGTAATATGCGTTTTCATGTCGAATGCGACCACAATCTTAGTTTTTACCGGGAGGGAGTGTTACATTTACTAATCGTAAGCTATTTTTACGTATATATAATAAAACTACTTTGTTGGGAAAAGTCTTGTCTACTCTTTTCAGAGACATGCATAGTTAATTAATGGTAGTCAATCCCTATACAAGTATTTTCTCAAGGTGGATGGTACATGTATCTCAGTAGTGCCCACTTTAATTTTCACTGCAATAAATTACTGGTCGATGTAGACACCTTCTAGCGAATACAATGAATCCCAATTCCCAACCCATTAACGCTTTTCCCTCCCTAATTCAATTAAGTTCCTAAGGATAATATACATAGGGCTGTGATTACAGTATAATGGAGTCGTAGTCATAGTTCGCTTGCACTTAAAGTTTCAAGTGGAAACCCCTCATTTAATTTCACAGATAAATATATACAGTTGATATCAGTTGATTGTTAGACTATCATTTGTGCTGCTCTCAATCAGCGTTCTCCTTCAACTAACTGAAGTATTGGAGGTGGAGCGTGCAACAGAGTAGGTATGTATACTTATAGGTAGGTACTTAATACCTAGATATATACTACGTAACGTGGAATAGAGAGATGCCTATTTGGGATTTTGTCGAATGATAAGTTGAGTTTATTTTCTTGTCGCCCAGAAACGTTGCGCAAAGCTCAATATGTTGCTCAGAATTATAGGCAACTTGGTTTTATACATTCATGCTGAATTTGAAACTAAGCAAAAAGCCAGTAGCTCTATGCATCTGTTTCAATAATACGACAGTGCCACAAAAGTTGAATTATGTACGCAGATAATTTAAGGACGATGTGTAAGATTAGCTTCTTGCATTTACTTGAGCTTGGTCTGTATAATTATAGCACCAGAGGGTTTCTTTACATGATTTCAGGTTATATAAGAATAAAATACTGTAGGAAACTATCGTAGTTCTCTTCCTCAGATAAAGAATGGCTATTATTTTGAATTCTTCTCCAAAAACTACATGCACATAAGACAAAAACTTTCCCTCGAAAGCTTTCTTATTACAGTCGCTTTTTCCCAGCTTTCATGCTTGGAGCTCAATTCAGACTAGTGAAGATGAAGATTGGACTTGTCATTCCATTGCCTTCGAGCTAGCAGTACGTGTTGCAAGTTGCCACAGTCTTTTGTGGAAGTCTTGTCCCATAAGGACTGTGCAGTCGTTTCATATGATGTCTGCTTTCCACAGTCACTTGAGCGTGATTCCCGGTCGGATGATGATGGCAGTGCAGATGATTCTGTAGAACCAAATTATGCGTTTTTGGATGTTGATTATTGTGTATATTGTCTTCCCCTGTTCCTGAAAGCAATTTTTAACGCATTATAACTCATTCATGAACTCAGAACCGTGCAAAATTTTGCTGTGATTACTATCCGAATCGATTTGAAAGTTATCAAAAAATGACCATAGTATTTCCTCCCTGGCCTAATCGAGTCAAAATGACTTGTGAAAATCGGAAAAAATGTTAGCGTATTGACATTTATGGGAACATGTGCTCATAAATTGTGGGCTGATCCTGTAAGGGAGTTCGAAAGCCTAAGGACTAGAAACAGAGGTTGTAGGATTGATGTAATTGATGAAATAGGGTCGTATGTATGAGAGACCAGCCTTGGAAACCACACATGGTTTTAAATTCAATATAATGGTAACCAGAAGAAATGATAAAAATAATTTCGCAGAGGAAATGTAATAACGTCGTCTTCTGACCGAGAGTGACAGCCTAATAAATTATAAGTGCGCACATATTTGCAGTCATTGGGTAATAGGAGAGCAAATAAAGGGGAAATGTTGCACGTGTAGGTGGGCTACCCACTGTCATATCGAACGATAGTCAGAGTCAAACAGAATAAAAACGTTGATAGTAAAGACCCTCTCTCAAACTGTCAAACTGTCTGCTCCTGAAAACCAGAATAGTATATCAACTGAGACTAAAAGCTAACTACCAACGACGAAAGTGAAAACTCACAGCTCACCTGATCTCGAGCGTGAGTAGGATTGACTGTAGCGCCGGAAGAGCGGTGGAGTTTCGCCAATAAATCGACTTCGGCTGCGTGAAGGCCGACGGTGGCAAAAGAAAAAGTTCCGTGCAACCTCTCGAATATAATTACGGAACCGAGTATTCATAAAATAATAGATGATTGGATTCACCATAGATGTGCTCATGGCGAGTAAGTAAAAGGATAAAAATAGCGATGGAACCCACTTCTTGTAGACTATTGAGCTGTCGTAGAACAAGTAAATGAAGTAGAGATGATACGGTGCCCAGCATACGGCAAATAGAATGACGATCACGATAAACATCCTCACAACCTATAAACCACACAATAAGATAGTCGAAGATTTAGTACAAAATCCTGAACAAAAAGACATCAGCATCATCGGTGTACCACCACTGACCTATGATAAGGTAGAAGTAAACCGTTTTCATCGTTGGATTTGGAAAGGGTGAAAAATTTTCCAAATATTAGTTTCACATAATTTATACATATGGGAATAAATGTCATTATTATTCTGAAATGCTAATATTAAAGTTAAGCTGTTTGATGCAAACAACTTGAGAACGGAATCATTGAAAATGTCTAACCAAAACAAGGCATTTCTACATCATGTAGGTGTCTTGCTTTCGGCAGAATTTAAAGATAAAGTAGAACTGTTAAAGATAAACAGAAACGGAAGCGCACTCACTTTTCGTTTGGAGATCATTGCATTGATTTGTCTTTCAGTGACTTCTCCAATCTGCCTGTGTCCCCACAGCTCCTTTGACATGGATCCGTAGCAAACGGCCATTGCAGTCATAGGAATGACGTAAGTCAAAATAAGTAGACAGATAGTGTACCTACGGAATGAACAAACATTTGATTCCCGAAAAGGAAAGTTATCAGTTGTGGATGCTCAACAACATTTCTGCTTCTTTCTACACTACTACATATTTATTACATGCTCAGAAAGCTGGTTTTATCTTTCTTGTTATTCTGATCCCATTTAAAAACTGACTCACTACAAAGCGAATCTGCAGACCCACCCCATTGCTATTTGTTAATACGCTACCCATCGAAAGACATTTGACGATATGTCATTCTTTACCATTCCAAGAAATGGAATATCGAATCCAATTATAGAAAGTATTCATTGTTGTTCGTCTAAAATTAAAATTCCGGATTCGTTTCTCGTTGACCTATATAGTTTAATATGTAGAAATAAAAAATACAGCAATAGGAAAAACTACAGCATTGATGGCAGAACCCGAAACCACATTTAGCATTAGATCAGATGCATGATGCATACACAGCTGGAATTCAAATAATGCCGTTACCCAAAATCTAAATTGGACTCGGCTAGACTTCCATCCGGCCACTGAAGAAAGCACTGCGTTTTCGAGGTTCCTTCGTACTCATAAGTCTTGGTGGTTGAGTATAGCAGGCAGGGAAGAGCCAGAATTGCACTGCATAACCATATTGCACCAATCGCTCGCCATGCTGTTCCCTTTGTCATCCGCGGATGCAACGGTCGGACGATGGCCATGTATCTAAACATTAATATTCACGGCTACATAATACTGTTCATTGAATTGAAATGCATATTTCTGGAAGGTGGGATCGTGAAGTAACCAAAATTCATTTCTCACATCTCTTCGTATTTGCATGATATTCAATGGCTCAGTAGTGAATAGTGACTTATCTTATCTTCCCTTTCCATACGCTCGCTTCCCTTCTTTTCACACAACTAAATTTCCGCTGTTGTGTTACTTACGTAATCATTGACTGTGTAAAAACCTACAACCATATTTCCAATTCATTTCAGTCACACTTTCGAATCGCATCCTGCTCTGGAGATATTTTATTTTTATGCAACTATTTTTGAATGGTATAATTTTAGATTCTACATTTTCGCAAGCTTTTCCCTGTTCTTACAGTTCGACTTTTGTCTACCTCTGTTTTCTATTTTATTTTCCCATAATGTAAGCGCCTGTAGTAGTGAAGTCATTTGCAAATGGCTTTTAATACACGAAAGTGGCAGAGCATGTTATTGCGTAAATTAGTCTCAAGGATAAACTTTCTTCATTCCTTTTCTTACGTTAGAGGCAGGTACGTGCCTTCCGAGTCTCGGCTAAGGAGTCTGACTTACCAGCTGTCAAGTCGTAATACCCACCTTCAGTTTATACTATTCAATTTTCTACCTACGCTACGTGGGTAGGTACGCGATAAGAAGTGACCATCTTATTTTAATCTCTTTGACATCCTTGAAGTTTACAGTTGAATTCAAGGTGAGTAAGAGATTAAGGGTTATCTACTGGTTGAAAATAAGATGGTATTTTGGAGAGTGTACTTCTTTCTTTAAGTTGTTTCGTTAAGTAGTTGCAAAGCCACTTCATGTAGTTTCCTGAATGCTTTAATCTTCTAATCTTCAACTAATAAGCCTTGAGACCACTGTTGTCAAGTATTTATGGTTTGAAAAAACAATCATACTGCTAATTAGTACAGGGTCACACACTGTTAATTAGAACTGAATAATAATGTTTTAAAATGTAGGCAGCTTGGTCTAAATTAGTATAAAAATCTGGCCGAACTTTGAAATATGAAAATTATGCATGTACGTCTTAAAGCTAAATATCGTCAACAAGCTTACACTATCATTACATCTTGACGGGAAACTGATCAGCTTCCCTGGTAGCCTAATAGTCACACTTTAATCACTAGCCGTACACCTGGCAGACCTCACATGGTCTCAGAGCTTGAGATTGCTACAAAATCTCAGAATGTGAGATTTTTGTAGCCGCGCCTATATTAACTATATTACCTATATATAACCTTTCGAGATATTTTGGCGATCTCAGGCTCTTACGATTAGACAAATTACTCGGGTATCTGTACACCGGCTACTGCCTCTTAATACTTGCCGATGCGATTGATACTGATACATTCATGGCAGTTCTTTAAAAAATAACTAGGTATGCATATCATGGAGACATACCTATGCACTTAATGATAATTTATGGTAGGTACTCTGAATCCTCTCATATAGTATCTACTGTTGACTGTGTACGGTTGTCCGCTCCGAATGAGTACGTGCTTGGTCTCTTACTAGAATTTACTTTTATCTATCCCTACTACGTGATCTACTTCTTGTTGAGTTACTACGTGATATTCACGGACCACTTCTTTGACCTGGGCTTAAGTACATAGATACGCAGGTGTCAGGCCGGAAGACTGCAGTCAAAAGAGTGCGGTCAGAAGAGTGTAGTCAAGAGTGTGGTCAACAAAGGACACTGCACTGCCTTTGAACAGTTGTTAATAATTCGTCGACCGGTTGAATCTTAGGATCGTGGGAGTATTTTTGCGCTCGTTTAAATTCATGGCACTGGTCGTAATTTTGATTAAAAATAAAAATTAATTTTGCGTTTCATAGCTCTAATTCGAAAAAAATTGTTATTCAGGAATTATACGCAACAACGGCTAAGTAAAAAGCAACTACGTCCACCGGTGTTTTAAGGATCACCAGTAACTTGCAAGAGCAATATTTGGCTACACTCTGAAATCCTACAATCATCTATTATTTGTTTCTTCGCACTAGTCTCGCACTCCCCTGACCCTGAACTCTGTTGGCTCCACACTCTTGTGACCGCACTCTTCTGACAGAGAACCATGTAAGGAGGATAGTAAACTATGGCTACAACCGTGAAGGGAAGGGTTCGAATCCGATTTAGAGAAAGGTGTAAATTGAATTCCATGAATGGTAATCCGGTAATGATTGATGTAACAATGTTATTTAATACCAATGGCTTTAGGCAAGGTCAAGCTGAAGCGAAAACAACTAAATTCATGGAAACCGGTTACAGGCTTTCGTAAATTCTTTGCCACTGTAGGTAAATCTATATAATTAAGTGTACATTAATGCATTGACTATGAACTTACATTACCTATATGAATAAGCTCGTTGAAGGTGCGACTTTATGGGATTTCTCGGAGGAACTTAAGTTTTGCACGTTCAACGGCGATACAAGAATTCTTTCACTAGCGCAGGCTTCTTTAGCCAACAGTTTAAGACAAAAAATAAATTAAATAATAAATAGCAACATGATCAAAGCTGAGTGTTTCAAAAAAGTTTTTGACATACGATTAGTTAGTAAGACTGCTTATGCAGAAATTACTAGTCATAGAGGTTTGTAGCTATAAGTGCTAATAATTTAATATGTGATTCGCGTGGTAGGTAGCGTTTCCTGTTCTGTCATGTTGAGATCACGGCACGCGAGTCGCCGTAAAACATGCAAATGGATTATACGTATTATCCGGAGTTCAATAAATAAGCGAAAACAAAAATAGAGCATTTGGTTAGACTAAAACCAAGAAGTGGCAACTCTGCAGTATGTGCAAATTCCAATGTCAAAATTTTTTGCTTTTTTTTACTATCTGACGATGAGATCACGCTCATATATTTTTCAAGGAACCTTCATGGTTTTGAAGCTGATTACCCGTGAAAAACGAACAGCCGGTGTGTAAGAGAGAACAGCTTCTGACTCTGAGCCGGGTGTGCTCTAGTTCCATGGCATCTAAATGTATTTTAAAGTGGTTGTTAAAGCTTTCTATCCGAAGCGGGCGAAAAACTGAATGGGAACAACCGGCTCATTTTGAAATGTGATTTTAGAAGTCGAAATTTGGACGTATATACGAGTATGTTAACGCATAGTTAATGCTGTCATCCAAGGTTCCATTTCAACATTCAGGTTAATTGGGCCCTTATAAACCGATCAAAGCTCAACATGAGCCTTAAGAAACAGTAGGCTCATATTCTTTTCATAGAAAATAATTGTATGTATGTGTTGCAATCAGCCAGTAAGAGAGTATAAGAGAGCTCATTAACAAAACTCCGCATTGAATTCCAGTTTCAAGGTCATTTTCCACAATAGTCCATTGTTTGATTTTGAAAGAGACAGCGCTACCCGTGGAACAATCAAATGATGTTTAAAAGACACCGAATTAAAAATACCACAATGTCTTTGGGCAATTACCATTGTTGGTAGCAATGTAAATAATCTGTTTACTTTCTCTGTCTCTCTCTCTTCGTAAACAAATAACTAAACAAAGGTTGCCCGCTGCACTGTACTGTAAAGTCTTATGCATTTTTTTTTACTGCGAAGACTTTTTTAAAAAGTTACATGACTATGGTGATTTTTACATTTGTAAAAATACCCAGGCTTTACAGCACAGTGGGTGTACCTTAACTGTATTTTAAATTTAACCTTGAGAACTGGGGAAAGCTCTCTTACCACCTTAAGAAGTTATCTTCCAGGAAAATAGTCGGGATACCAAACTTTTGTAAAGATTCAACTAGAAAATCTTTGTTCGTTAGTTGTAAAGCTTACGATGATTGAACGTAATTAGACCTGTTATGCATGAAAGCATGCACCGCAGAGCGTTTGTCAGGAATCTCAGCCAATTATTTATAAAAGGGTAGAATAACAAGTGACAGATCAGCAAGCTTTATGATTTATGAGGAAATACATATCAGCTTACTATTCCAGATTTTGTCTCTTAAAAAGAATTCCGCAAAACATGCCATTGTTATCAACCGCTTGCTTTCAAGCATATTTACAATCTGCTGTTAACTACCTATATACAGACTAACTGTCAGCTCATTAATATATTTGTGTTATCTTGAATCTATGTCTAACAAAAGATACTTACCCAGGTTCTTCAATAGAGTAAAAGAATAAGACCCGGAATTTACAAATGATCTTGAAATCCATTCCTTGAAATGCATATATAATTCTCTGGACAACTACTGATCACGTAATTTTGACTTAAAACAGTTCTAGCCATCATTCTTTACGTTTTTGATCCACAAAACTCTTCCCGACGTCCTAAAAGCAGTATGAATAGATTAAATATAAAGAGGCTCTTGGAAAGCACCAAGATTCAAAGGAGAAAATGATCAAAGACAGATAGGATATTCAGGCTTCCGGAAGATCAGCAGTTTCTAGCTCTGCTTCGTCAGTCTGTTTGATTTCTTCGATGAAAAGGAAAGCGAAAGAACTCCTTTTTACCTGTCATATTTGCACCAACTAACGAATAAAAAGTAGCTGGAGTTGGAAACCAGAGAAATGGCTTGAGTGGCTGAATTTTTACCACTAGCATAGTACAAACATAAGATACGTTGTGCACATCGGCATTGATGAACCAATATATGCCATGTCCAATGTTAACTGCATGGGACATAACATATTTTGATTCTTCAACGACGATAGGCAAACCCCGTGTAAAAAATAAATGTGTAATATCTACAATGTAAAACCCGGATGGAAGCGAGTCAGTCTATAATATCTCTTTTGAGTCAACGTTAAGATCAAGCCATATATATATATATATATATATATATACATAAATATATGTTTTACTGCGCTACACACGCATTCTTCAGACATGTAAATGCATTCAAATTGCAAACTTCATTTGCTTTTAAATAACAAGATTCTGATATGTATATAATTATAAGAGATGGAGGCTGTAAAATCTGACTTAGTATTTGCGTCTCGGGGATATGGAATCAAATACAGAAGCAATAGCGATAAAGGTATCGCCAAGCCCAGTCACTTTCACCCGCTAATATGCAATTTAGTCCTATGACTTGGAAAATCGGAATGTACAGCATCGAAGCGTGTAATTGTGAAAACTGTCAAAGCAGAAATTAACAGAAAAGTGATGTTGGGAGAGCATATTATCGCTTCATTACAGTATGATAATTAATGCGATGTCAAAAGAAGTAAAAGCAAATTTTACCGAAGGCAAGTACATTCATGCAGGTAATTAATACTTCCAAAATTGTAGGCCGGTACACCGTAAACAACTCTTTGGTCCAAAACCTACTCGTATCTTGAATTTGGCCGGGAAATGGGTGCCAAATGCAGAAAAACTTACTATTATTGGGTAACCATGTTGACGACTACGTAAGGCTAATTCAGCAGAATCTCATAATCGCATCTCCAAACGTAACCAGATCCGAAGGATTCCCGGAAAAGGTAATTCGTGGAATTGTTCAATTGAGGCAGAATCGGCAAACACAGTGTGTACATACAACACTAGATTAACTTGCCAGGTGAATTTTCAAGTAATCAAGTATTTTATGATGGCTTATGATGGCCTTGTATGTAGCTAGTAGGCCAGAACTGAAAGTTTTTCCTCAATTTAAACACTTATTTTACATATTTAGCGAAATCTGGGGGAACCACATAAGAAGTGGTGAGTTGCAAAGAGCGACAAGTCCATGAGACCCGGTATGTAGTGTACTGCATGCGCAGCATGGTCTGCTAGCATTGTCATTCTGCGTAAGGGGTCGGATGGACTTGTCACTCTTTGCAACTCACCGCTTCGTACATATATATGTAAAATGTTACAGAATAAAAAAACTAAGCTTATTGAAATCAACTTACTTATATGTACCTCACTTCAGCCTTTCTTGATTTTACCCTTAACAAGTAGCAATATACCTACCCAATTCGAATTCACTTTTTTCTCCGTGTAAGTTTGCCCAAATAAGAAAGACTATAAAAACTTGATAAAATGACATGACCAGAAATGAAAGGAAAGACTAAAAATGCATAGAGTATTGTGTACGTCACTTTTATTTTTATACTTGATTGAATTTGATCCCACTCTTCTTCGTGTGGAAGTGGAAATAGGAAAGAAAAGTGCTTTAGGAGAATACATTTAAGCTTACCTATCAAGAGAAATTGCTGTCATAGTGAAGACACACGAAGCAACGGTAAAATTGGCCACGAAGTTATTTACGATGCATAGAACACTTCCAAAAATCCAATCACTGCAAGCAAGTACAAAGATGAAAAATTTTTAACTGAAAAATGATCTTGAAAAATATTTCAGTCCATTAGTTTTTGATGACCAACGGACTATAGCGCGACAATCATCCATACATAAGTAGATACAGAACTATTGAGAATAAATTTTCCACCCGTCGTTGTAAATTATCTCTTATTTTTGTCTTAAACAGTATCCCCCTACCCAGTAATAGTAACACCAGTAATAAATAATTCAAGGTTTAATCATATACAACAAAAATCAAATAAATACTAATAATATACTTACTTATGATATTTATGTAACAATATTGCAACATTATTGTACTTCCTGACTAAGGTAGCCAGTGAGCGTTCGAAGGCATAAGATGAAATATAATTAAAATAAATTCACTACTACACATTATTTTTGCCATTATTAAACCTTGAATAAGCTACCAATATTCGTGATATGCTAAGTCGATTTTGAAATGTCAAGATTAGTGAATTATTTGTTAAGAATCGTACTGTGGTCACTTACTTTCTTAACATGTAGACAAAATTGGGAGCTCCATTCAGCGATGCCATAGTTAGATCTGCTACGGACAGGTTTAGCAGGAAATAATTGGTCACTGTTCGCATTCTTCGATGAGCTTGATTTCAAGACAAAATAAACTATTACAACACTCATAAATATATTACGTATGTAGGTACCTCCATAGACGCTATTTTAGCCGCTTTTTGAAGATGAAAGCTCAATATTATTATTTCAACGGTGATATACGTCTTTTACATTTTTATTTAAAATATATACAAGCTTTCAAACAAAGATGTTCATGTTTTTCAGGCTAGATGAAAGAATTAATAAAAATAAATAATTAAACCAATAAATGTATTACTACTAAGGCAACCGGAATTATGCGATTTAAATTCTAGAATTATGCATTTTATGCGATGTTTTGCAATATAATGCAAAATTATGCAATTTGATTCGGCAACTCAATGAGCGTTTTGCAAGAGGATTGTTAAGCATTGGAATAACTACATTTTTTTCTACTAAAATTTAACAGTGAAAAATCCAATTTGGAACTGTAGAAATTCACCCATTCCCGGAAAAGCTTTAAATTTTGAACTTAGGAAAACCATGATATTATGTTGTTTAATATGGGGAGAACGCCCAGTGTTGACAGGATGTCTCAAGGGTCACCTTATTTTTGGTAAAAGAAGTTACAAAAAACCAAATTGTGTATGTTTTGTCCATACTTCACCAGTGAAGTATATCTTTTTTTACTTCAAATTTTTCAAAAAATTCTGTAATGAAAATTAAGATGGTGATCTTTGAAGCCTCATGTCATCTACATCGACGTTCTTCACCTGTTTAAGTAATAGTGCAGCCATGAGTGTAATCTTCTGGCGGCAAGTAGCTGAGTGTGCAATCTTTTTGCTATGCTAAATTCCATGAAAAAAAATAGTTACCTATGACCTATGCACAAGCCACAGACGCTCACGCTGCAGTATGAAGTCCTTGGCTGTAGCAACAAGCTATTCGAACGGTTGACGTACATAATTAAAATGCGCTTACTACTCATTAATGGGTTGGAGTTAGAAACCGTTTACGTTCCAAACTAGATTTTTTTAAACTTTTTTTTCAGAAAATAGCAAATTTTTAGTATTGCGCCCTATATTTTATGAATTATGCATTTTATGCGATCTTTTGGCTCGATTATGCAAGAATTATGC
>JAAXYX010004790.1:0-11846 GCA_036851915.1 Ptenothrix huangshanensis
GTGCAAGCTCATAACTATGCTGCCGAAAGAATGACATCATATCAATCCCGGTTCACTCTTGCCATAGGTGGATGGGTCGATAAAGAGGAAATTCCACGCGTGGCTCATGAAACTGTGGATGCATTTCAGGGCGCAGCAGAAAACTTCGTCCTGGAAATAAAGTATTTGGTGTCACAAAGAGCTCCAGAGTATGTGCCTCAGACTGAGGAAATCGGCAGAAAAGTTAATTGGGAAGTTAGTGCTGCCGTTGAGCGAGTTTTATTTATTCTTAAGAATGCAGGACACTAAACTCTGTTCCTGCTAATGTAATTCATCTTCAACCATTTTAGTCCTCTTACGACAGTATGTTTGAATTCAAGTAGCAAAAACACATCTACAAGCAGTTAAGATGTCGTCCTGTTCTACCCGGAATTATTTCTGGCATTTGTTTTAAAACGTGTCCAGCGAAGGCCAAGTCTTCAGCCCAAAGGGCCACTGCTGTAAATATCAATATCAAATTGTTATAAAAATTTCTTTTATTGTCATCAAAAAGCTGTGATACAATTCATTGTAAAACAAAGAAGAAAAATGTTAAAATTAGTAAATCACAGACTAAATAAATGTTTAATTCAGCGATTTTTATTTTTACAGATACTGCTATAATTCGTTATTTCGAATCTTCTTATTCGGTTTATTTATTTGAATTACCTAATTGCAATTTTCCATACACGAAAAAAATCATATTCCCTTATATATTCGAAGCATAAGCAAACTAACAACGGATGCAAAACAAGCGAAAATTTCCAATTAAACATTTTGAGTAATAATTCCCTCACCTTGTCACAATATGCTCTTGAAAGAGATACATTACTCGTAAGGAACTATTAAGGACAAAATACGGCGTATTACAACTTAAAAGTGCGAATTGAGGGAAATTTTTTCTAGCTTCAAGTCAAATCTCAAAGCATGATGCTTAAAAATCCAAGGGTTAAATGAGATTGGATGATTTCCATTAATGGACATAATAACCCTAATATGCGTGGGTGAGTAGGATAACTTAAATCGAACAAACCATAATCACATATCATGCATTAGAGTTTATCATTTATGGAGACGAGAGCATTACATAATATGTATTACATAGTAATAATCTGTAACTTTGATTTTTAAAGTGCTACTTAAGTATTTTTCCAACGGAAAGAGTATTATATTATATTGTTTTTTCGATGCTAATTGCAATTAGAAACCCGATATGTAACTTGAAAGCCTACTTTAAATTCTCACAGGATATTATATACGTATATTATGTAAATAATTATATTACTAATCGCATTCGAACTCCCAATCTTCCTCAGTATAATATTCTTTAATCACGTGGCAATTCGACATTGATAATTTCTATCTCGACTACGCCACACTGGATAGTTCGTACTTGTTAAACAATTGATTGATCACTATTTTAAATGACATTAGCGTGCTGCTAATTTTGCTTGTGCCAACTTGAAATAATTTGTATAAATAGTGATTCGACTACATGTCTACAGTCGATTCTTTATCATCTCTTTGAACGTTTTGTACAGCAGTGTTTCGAAAGCCACAACAAAATAACTTAGTTTTTAAAAATGAATACTTTTGGGCTTTTAGCTATTTTGGCATCTGTGCTGACTGCAGTGATTGCCGCACCACAATCTACGAATGGAATCAATTCAAAAGGTAATGCATTTAAATAATTGCATGTGACTGTGTAGCGTATACTGTATCTTTGCCGGAGTTAGAATTTTAAAATGTGTAAAATGTCCAAAGAGTTTCCAAAAAAGGGAAAAGAATGAAATTAAAGTGTAATCATATAAAACTTGAGATGCTAAAATAGATAAAATGGTATAAATGCACGTCTTAAAAATGTGTAAAATAGAAAAAATCGACCTTTTAAAGTTCCGATTTAAATAATTACTAGCCCGTAGAAAAATATGCTAATGGGTAAGGGGCCAGACTTTTCCCTCGCAATTCTACTACCCTTGTAAAGTATCCGATAGTGTGCTCCAAAACAAGATCGAATTATGCCTACATATGTCTATGCTTGTACTGTAACTATTAATTATAAATTCATTTAGACTGTATGTGTTTTATATTGGCAGTGAGAAAAAATCCAGTTCTTAGCCTGAAACAACTGTTGCCATTGCGTCATAAGATTAACAATATCAAAGCCAAGTCGTCAAATCCACTGGACCTTGATTTTGCAGAGTTGAGCACAGCAATGGAAGGAGCAGTTATGTTGTCCTGGTTGGCACTCATAGATTCTCAGAAAAGCCTAGATGCTCTTTTGGGTCAATATGGAGATTTGCTGTCACAAATCGCAAGTGCTAATGAAGAAGCTGGTGGATTAATGACAACAAGTTACTACCGATTCGTCCTTCTAGCAGGAGGATTGGTCGATGAGGAGGAAATTCCAGCCTTGGCTCAAGAAACTGTCGATTCATTTCTATCCGCTGCAGAAAGCTTGAGTTTGGAAACGGAATCTTTGGTGTATAAAACAGCTCCAGAGTTTGTGCCTCAAGTTAAGGAAATTGATAGAAAAATTATTAGCGATATTAATGCAGCTATTGAACGAATTTTATTTATTCTCAGGAATGCAAAGCATTAAAAACTATTGCTGCTAATGCCATCTAACTTTACCGCTATTTCCTTCTTACTTTACAGATAAAATGTGTAATTCTATTGAATTTGAAAACAACAGTAATAAAGGAAAAGTGAGTATTATGTAATTACTGCTAGTAAAAGGAAAGCAAAGATACAGAAATTTTTTTATGCTTGATGAGTGTAATTATAATTAAAAATTGCCTGCAAAACAAGTCTAATTCACTGTTTATCGAAAGTAAAAAGGATTTCCCCGCTTCATTTTCATATTCAATTTGTTTTACACAGCAACCCCCAGAATACGTTTCACATTTTACTACGAACTCTGCGTGGTTTATTTTGCATCTGCAACGTCTATAGATATAATAATTATAATTAATTATTTGTCCAAAAGATGAAAGTACACGTGCATATCTTATATCAATTGCACTTTTACACGGTTAACCTTTATGTATTTAAATGAAATTATATTGAGATATAACTGAAAGTCTAATCTACTGTATAGTGCATTCCAAGTTTGGCACAGAACTTAATTACAACTGCTATATTTTTTAAATGATTAGTATGTATAACTTATCCATTGAGTTTTAACCTTAACAACATAATAACTTTGTTCAAGAGTTCAAGATGCAGGTGCATCCAAATTCTCCATAAAAATGACGCTAGAACTCATAGATTTCCATAGGTATAGCTTGTTAGCGGTCTTTAGAATTTAAAGTTGGATAATATTAGGTAATTATAGATATATAGGTACATATTTACATGCACTACACACCTGAAGCTCGAATTTACAACAATAAGACAAAACCTGTGTTATTCTTAGTTGTTTTCAATCCTCTTCGTCACATGTGATTGCTGGCCACTGTGCCATTTATGCTAATAGTATGTAAGCGCATACACTTTTTTCAAGTAGGGACATCAAATGTGAATGATGATGGCCAAAAATATAAAAATTGACACTATTGTTTCAGTTCCAATCACACCGGAAATCAACTCAAGAGTTTTTTGAAATCGCCTTTGCTACCTTATTATTTCGTGAAATAAATTGATTTTACATAATTTGCATTGAGTCTAACGGGGTAGCCAACACTACATATTTAACAGCGTACATAAATACATAAGTATTTCAGTTTTCATTTGACGTAAACTTTTTAAACTGATATAAAAGGTCGAATATTGCATGAAAATAATTAATTGATTATAAACTCAATGTTAGTCGATTTTGCATGCTTTTTGCCCTGGGTCCTGGCAACATCACAGCTATGTAGCTACCTATTAAAATCAGCATGCGTGGAAAAAATTACAATTGATTAAACGATCACTCAATATTCAGATAGTCTATGTTATTAATGCAATCAATTATAAGGTATCAAGTATATTTCATGTCATTGATAATTACAATTTTGAGTCATAGCTGGAACAAGAGTAATTATTTTGTTGACCTTATCATCTGTTGAAACCTGTGCTTGAAAACATGATGAACTACCAATCAACGTGTTATAATTAAACATTGTCTCACGTTTGATTGATTCAGTCCAGAAGTTTTTTGAGTTCTATTCTTATTTCCAAAGATTCTTTCCATAGAGATTGTGTTCACCAAAACCATAATGAATTCTACAGGAATATTGACAATTTTGGCACTAGCTGTAACTGCAGTAGTGGCTTTACCGCAACCCAAAAATGCACTTATGCAAGGTAAGAAAAAATTATAATCTATTTCTTCCGGTATTTCTAGTTTTTGGTCTATGTATTTGTATTTAATTTGTCGTAAATATTTTTTTCGTAATTCAGGACCCATGCACTTACTGTCTATGAAACAATTTGAACTTCTCCAACAAAACAAGAATAAGATCAATCAGATTACCAAGAATGCAAACCCACTTGAACTTAACATGAGGGAACTCAATTTTGTCATGGAATTCACGCTCATAAACTCCCTTAAGGCAGTAGCAAAAGGAAGCTCCAAAGCTCTCTCGCTTTTAGCCGACCACGAAGAAACGTCGAATCTGGTTCAAGAAAGTTTTTCAGCAGCTTTTGGTAACATGCAAGCCGCACATTTGCGATATGTGCTCCTTGCTGGAGGATTGGTAGAGGATGAAGACATCCCAGAACTCGTGGTTGAAACCACTAGGTATTTTCAAAGCTTTGCGGAAACTATTGCTTTGGAAAGCGAGCAGATTGTTAAACGTGACGCAGGAGAACTTTTGAAACAGATGCAGGAAATCAATGCGATACTTAAGGATCAAGTTGAGGTTGCAATTCAGCCAGTTTTGGAAATGATTAAGGATACTGAGTAGAAGAAAATGAAACGCATTTATTGAACGAATCAACGCTTATATAATTACTATACGTAAAGATTGAATCAGTACTATCAAGAATTATAACGATAATTAAGTTGATTTACTTTTTATCATGCATCAAAATGTTAACCAAAACCTGCGATGCAAACTATGCTGAGATCCTTCTAGTGTTATATTTAAGCTTAAAATTACCTATTACACTATACATAGTATTAGTCCTACTACTTATATACTTTAATTAACATTAAAGATATTAGGGTTGATAATTATTTTACATTTGAATTAATTTCAGAGATAATTGGGTTTGCATCGAGGAAGAAATAAAAGTACATTTAATGTGTCTATTCAGATTCAGATAATGTCTATAAAAACTATCAATGGGATCGATTCGCCACTTAGAGTAATATGCTTAAATGTAAAAGTTCTAATGGGTTCAAGGAGCAGGAAAGTTAATATTTATCATTCTAACAGTAACATGCTGTGCATAAAAGCAAAGCTTGGTTTTATCACAAGGAAAATATCATTAGAAACTTCAATTAATTACGTAACAGACACATCGGATGATACAAATTCATAGATTCACTTTTATAATCATCGTTTCAACAAGGAAAACTGTAATGAAAACATTGCTGCAATGTTGGCAATTATCTAGCTTTGTTTACGGCAACAAATGAATGTAGACAAAACAAATCTTAAACATGTTTTTTGTGCTCGATCTTCATAGAATACAGAGCAGTCGTCATGTCATCTGCGTCTGGTCTGCATCGTACATGATCTGTTGATTTATTCATCCTCCTACCTACCTTACATTAGAATTCATACTGAGACGACATACATTTACTACAGTTCATAATTTCCGCGTTTTCACAGGTAAAATCATTCTTGGATTGTCATGTGTCCCGAAAATAAAAATAAAGTGTATTGGGGCCTGGTCTGGATTGCGGCATTAGCGCCGTTCTTAGTATTCGTCGAAGCCAGCGTGGATCCAACCCCGATTCCTTGCTGTATATCTGGGGCTACTGTTAGAGATGTAAGAAAACCATAAAAAATAGTTATAAGAACTGAAACTCTTTTTTGCAAGTAGGTCCCATTTTAATTTTTGCTACATATAACATGACATATTCATATAACTAATGACTAACATCTTTTGATTAAACGTCATTGGTAATGTTTTTGAATTCTCCAATCAGTCAATTATAATATTTTAATATTGCAGCTGGAACAAGACTGCAACATCATGAAATGCTGTAAACCAAACTTACAGTGTCTTCAAACAAACCTGTATGAAAGTCAAAAAAGTGGAATTTGTTTGCCAAAGGTAATAAGTGGTAATATATTATTGCATTTTGCACTCAGTAAGCTATTAATATGAATATATGTAATAAGTGTGGTTAATATTTCAAATTGAGTAAAATAACGAATTTATAGAAAAATAATTTATTGTTTGCGTTTTATTTTTTACACGGCACAGCCTTCGCGCTTTGTCAAGGATTACGTTTACAGATGGGTGACGCGCTTTGGTAGATAATGAATTTGAGGATTTGCTCCAACATTCGGAAAATTATATAGTTAGTTAATGTATAATTAGTTTAAAATTTAAAACCGTATGTTTTAATATATGAAAACATGTGATAACAACTTCAATTTAAACATTTTTATACAATGGAAGCATTTATTCTGTACAACGAAGGACGAAAATTTGTTATCTGTTTCTCATCTAGTCACCTAAAGCGTTCATCCATTTTTTTTTTGAAAGACGTGAAGATTTTGGAGAGTTTACAGATGTTGATTACTCTCGGGAGAAGTTATCGCAGGGCTGTAACGTGCCAGCCATCAGATCCAGTGTCACCTTTAGTTGGGGTCTAGTTGCTCTATTTACCGTAATATTTGTATTAGTAACTAATTATAAAATCACGCTTAATAGTAACCCTAAACCTTTCGTACGTGTCATGTATACTGATGATGAATCTATTTAGGATATTCTCATTCGAGGGCAGTGTCAAGTTTGTTTTGTTTAATAAAGTTGTCTTTCTCTCAACAATAATTATATGTTGCCAAAACTTTTGTATAAAGGAATGCATACCTATATGCTATGCGTGTGTATCATGATTTCACAAAAAGTCTCTAATAACATAAATGTAGTTACATATGTAATTATTCCGTCCTTTGTACGCAGATCTGGCGATTGCCCCAGTGAATATTGCTCCTGCGAACACTCAGAGTATTTAGGGCAATTATCTGTTTTGAATTTTCTGCTTGAATGATGCCATTTTGAATGCCAAATTGCTTAAATTTTAAAACTTCAAATCGCAGCTCCAGTTTACTCTTTCCAATATTTTTTAAACGAAACGAAGAAGTTGCTGCACATAATTACATCGAAGTTTTGATTTATTTTTGTGATTATGATTACTTTTTTGTTTTACCTTTGCAACAACCATGAAATAAAAGAGGACTTTATTCACTAATAGCGTTACATTACATTCTTATTGTTGGTGTGAAAGCCTAGCTTACTTTTAAATAGGTATTCGTTTTTGTTAAATTTACACACATTAAGCAATAAAGGCTTTTCGTTGCTCAAAGCGGCTTAATTCGCATAATAATTCTATATATAGATTTTTAAATAATCTCAAGAATCGTATACAATAAGTTATGTGGATCCAAAAAACAGAGACAAAGCAAGACATTTGAATTACATAAAAGACGAAATAAGAATTTTTGCGCCAAACCCCAAAAATACAAGGAATTTTAATGTCATGTTCAAAAATTGCCAGACATGTATTCTCGTAAGTAAGACCCATAAATAATTCCATTTTTTTTTAAATCAAGAAATATGTAATTACATTATTAGACAGGTCAAATATGCTAAACTATAAATAAGGCCTTTTTCATAATAAAGACCTACCTCATTTGGTAGTGACAGTGATAAATATTCATGAATATATGCCGTAATATTTTGCGTTCAAATTCTTGGTTCAGGAACTACCTGAAAAGCATCCTTTCCTAACAGATTTAATAGGATATCCAGGGCCAGGAGATGCCGTTGTGTTAGAAATTAATACAGGAGGGTGTAAACTTTGACTATTAGCTTTAATACAAGTGGATGCTCCTGTGTAGTTAATTCCTGAGTACACCGTCCAATTATAATTTCCAGTAAGAATACAGGATTTGGCCTCAGTAATCGTTAAGTCTGGTTTGTCTGTATTGGTTTTTTGTGCTGAACCCATGTAATACACGCAGCTGTATAAACTCATACAGGGCTCACTAAAGTTTTGTAAATCTCCAAAAAACCTAAAAGAGCTTGAGTCACTGTAATAAAGGTTGTCCGAGTAGAGAAAACTCGGCGAGTATGTCCAGAAAGCCTGCATTGATCCATAGCACATAGGATTAAAGTTTTTTTCGCTGTATAGGAGGCACCTGAAATTACATAGATACTACTATATTAGTTAATATTGATTATTTACATGAAAATAGTTCAATATACAACTGCAAGTAAGCATTTAAAACATTAATAAGATATTATATAGACTAGTTTCAAATGACTTACCCTCCCCTGAGGTTACCAAATGATCTTGCCATATTATCGAAATTATCGTTTCCAAAATCCGACTGATCTACTTCGTTATACGTTCTTGAAGCTCCCGTTTGATTTGTCCCATTGTAGAATGTGACCATCGCCGCGTATGATGCCAACGCTGGGTGTATTTGGAACACATTAAGCGATAGTAGAGTTGTCAATGTGAATAGGAGCGCAGCTGACGTTTTTTTGTGACTCAACGGTTGTTCCATTTTATGATGAAGTAGTTCTAGAAAAAGTAACCAAGCTATCATTTTTTGGTGGTGCTAAATATTTTATATACACACAATGGTAATCGCTGTTTCAAATGTGACAACATTTTTACTACACAAAATGTAATGAGGATTTTCGAGAAATGGCTGTGAATAAATAAGTAATTAGTGTTTCGTATTCCTGCTATGTCGAAACAGAAGTCGTTTTAGTAAAGAAACAAGTATTATTAGCTATTTCTTTCAATAATTTATGAATGAAGTAAATCATTCTTTGACAATTTTTGAACAGTAGAAATTTGTAGCTTTAAAAAATTGAAAAATGTTCTTTTCTGTAGCAATCTATCGATCAATGTAGCAATCTTAGAGTAGGAAAAAGTATTTATTTATTTACATCTAGAGAATATCCGAGAACCAACTCGT
Organism: Ptenothrix huangshanensis; assembly: GCA_036851915.1. Lineage (NCBI taxonomy): Eukaryota > Metazoa > Arthropoda > Collembola > Symphypleona > Dicyrtomidae > Ptenothrix > Ptenothrix huangshanensis. Next base: position 9,120 of record JAAXYX010004790.1, read on the forward strand.
ATTTAGCGCCACTTTGAACACAGTTATGGCGCATCTGAAATGCATTACAAATTCACTCTGGACTGAAGATATGCTTTTAATGCGTTTTAGATGCACTTTAGATTTAACACTTTAAGTTAACTTAAGATGCCCCCGAACTGTGTTCAACAAGGTACTACATTTGAGTAGGCTTTTGGGGTTGAAGATGCATCAATTTTTAGTTTACTGTTTTGCAAGTTTAAAAGTACAGTGTAGTATTAAACTTTTAATTTGTAATGACAAAATGATAATAATTACCACTTTTCCTTGTAGAATTTACCTCCGATGCTGAACACTCCTAACTGATGTACACCGTTAATCCGACTAAATGCGTTATTTATACTGAAAAATATTTTCCTTCGTGTCGTCATAAATGGAGACCAAGTTAAACAATACTGCGGTTAAAAGTTGATATTTTGCAAATGGCGGTATTTTTAACCACATCATAGTGGAATAAGCATGTAATGTTTGATCGGTGTCTGAATAGAATAAATATTTAGCGTACTTGATGGAATTTCAGGAAGCGTGAAATATTTCATTAACAACGTAAGATTTGGCAAATAATGATGTAGTTTTATGAGGTCTGCAACTTTAGTAGTGATGTCAAATAGTTATAAATATTATTTTTGCACAACAATAAATTCACATTAGTATTTCAAAAACGGTGTTTTTGAAAATTACTGACGAACTACGTTTGCTTTTTATTGCAAACACAACAAATACTGACAAGTTAAAAAATCACAAATAGATGAAGCACACATTTTTGAAATCGTTTCAATATTCATCAGTATTTTATTATAGCTTTATACTACCGTAAAACTTCAAATAAGAGCCTGCCTCTAAAGATAGCAGGGACAAACATGCAATTGAGTACAAAGAAAGCTGGCCTCCAAAGAGAGCCGCGGTCTCTTATGATGGTCGATCCTTTTTTACAATGCCGTGCTACTGAAGACTTAAATACTACTGGTAGCTAATAATAACATCTAGCGCTGTAATTTATTGCCATATGTATCTATATTTTGTTCGTGTTACTAATTGTCAGTATTAATTATGCATATTTGCTTATGAATATTAAATGATGAAAATGTAACATTTTGAATCTAAGGTAATGCAAATACATTTCTTTTGTGCTGAAAGGTAATTAGCAATAATGAACGTTGAATTTGAATAATGGATTTGGTAAAAATAAATACCTCGCTCAGTCGTTACTCTTACCGAACGGCAAGATTTTAGTTCGAATTCGCTTCAAGCAAGCATTGTTCATATTAGTTATCAATTTTTCTGCAATTTATACTGAATAATAAAGATTCGAATTAATTAAAATGCTTTCCTAACACGTATTTGCATACTTGGTAATAAGAGCTGAAATAGTTCATTAAAACCAGTCCGATATTTCGAAATAATTAACATGTGCTTCTAGCCCATACATGCATATATAGGTAAAAAGAATCTGCCTCTAAAGACAGCCGGCCTCTAAAGATAGCTGGGGAGAGGCGTCAATATTTACTATGCTAGCCGGGGCTCTTATTTGAAGTTTTACGGTATGTATGTGTCGATATGTATATGTTTGTAGGATTTGTTTTTAAATACATAATAAAACTGGGTACCGGATTATTGGCCAAAACACAAAAAGGCCGTCACTTTAAAAGTATTGACCACCAAAAACGGTGGCCGTTACATATACTGCCGACCGCATTTGCAATCAAAGTTTTGACTCGATTATGCATAATTGAAGTACAATCAACGTTAAAAAGTGGTTTTACGTTAGCAGTGTTAGGTTAATTTGGTCGCTATTCTGCTCGGAAGCCAATATGTTTGAAGAGCTATTCAGCCGGCGCACAACATGGTTTTTCAGTTGACGGTCAATTTGTGCAATGGCAAATATTCCGCGATTCGACATTTAATAGCGTATTCGTCATTTAGTAAATACAACTACAACAGTTCCCTGCTTGGATTACATACATAGTATGAACTTATGGTGCTATGCATATCCATGGTTTTCGTTATTGGTTTGAAAAACGTTGAAATAAAAGGAAATAAGAAGTAACAATAAATTCATACACAGACATAATTACATAGGTATATGATAAAGATGTGAAAGTGCAAACGATAAAAACGATGAACCAACGACATATACAATGTAATTATGCAGCAGAATATAGCAGTTACCTAATCTTATATTGCTTACAAAGTATTTGACTTCAGACACGAGGCAATATGCATTTCGAGTCTAGTTTGAATATAGTAATAAATACCAGGCTAACTCAAGTATCACAACATTATCAATGATAGTTTTGCATCCTTTAAATTGATTTCCACCAAACAATAAAATAAAAATGGCGCTAAAAAACAAGCAGTTTTAGTGGTAGCGATCTGTTATCAATTTGGGTTATTTATTTCCTGGTTTACAAGTCACAAAAGCTAAACGTGTTGAAAATAATTTTTAAGTTCTTTGGTTTCGTTTCAATGGCTTTAAACGTAATTTTGTTGAAATGGGAGGGCTTAAAATCACATCGTGTCATCAGCTTCGTGTGCTATTGTATCAATACTTATAAACTTAGTTAGTCTTCTAAATAGACTTAAGTAGTAACAACGTAAAGGATGATCATTAAACAGAATTGTCTTCTAGCCAGTTTTGCACGGGTGAAAGGTTGGACGCAACCCAAGCTTGATTCGTCTTAATTGCTTTCGTCACATCTTCAAAGGTAG
>JAAXYX010004791.1:0-11846 GCA_036851915.1 Ptenothrix huangshanensis
CTCTCTCTCTCTCTCTCTCTCTCTCTCTCTCTCTCTCTCTCTCTCTCTGACTCTGAATTACCCGTGGCTAGTTACCATTTCTAGTTTCTACGTTCTAATTTTGATATTTTATTTCGAATCGACTCATCCATCCATAAGAATCTAGCAAATGGAAATGCTTTCCATTGTATTACCTATCCCTATGTAGGTAGATAGGCAGGAGTTTGGTTATTCTACATGGAGGAAATTGGGAGCCAAAGTTATCTCTGTGCACACTCTAGTCTGCCGCCGTTCTCTCTCTCTCTCTCTCTTCCTCTCTCCCCTCTCTCTCTATCTGCAATCGGATAGAAAGTGGAAAGTGGAAATCCAGAAGTAAATCTGAATCGAAATAATGAATAGCACCGGTCTGAGTTGGTTTTGGTTTGGTTCTATTTTAATGCCATTTCTGATGGTAGTCCGTCTGCATTTTTTATGCACATATAAAGAGCTGGTGATTGCAATTAGAATTTGCACGTGCTCCGAAGGATACCAAAGGAAAGGAAGGTATTGATGAACGGTAGAGTAGTTGCTCTGCTCTACTAGCCTATTATTGACATACGTATGTGAGCAAATGGTAAAGTGAAATACATAATTTTGGAGGCACGGTCGGTTGTACGGAGTTGAGAGAAGGAAAAGTAAATACAGGAATGAAGGTTTAATAGCCATGCCGTCATTGAATCGAACCAAATCAAATAGTACAATTATAATCATACACCGACCGAAGGTGTTCTATGTTGACTACACTGTGTCAATATACCGTGTCCATCTCAAAGCCAAAGCCAAAGCCAAATCCAAAGCCAAAACCAAAACCAAAGCGATACTTATACTCCTTCCTATGACTATGACTATGACTATGACTATATATCGTATATATAATAATATACCTAGGTAGGTATATATACTCCATTCCGCCAAGCCAAGTCAAGCCAAGGGTAGGGTATGGAGTAAAGAGCTGCATTACACACTACAGCCATAGCCACTGCGAACATGACATGATGCAGCAGGGAGAAAATCGTAGATTCTTCAATCCCAATCCCAACTCCTAGGTATACTACCCTGACATGTACAAACACATGCATATATCTGTACACCTCTATAAAGTTACTCTCCCTCAATCCCAATCCTGCCTCCGTCTCCTGCTCTACCTCGACCGCTGCCGCTGCCTTTGTTGTATATTAAATGCTTTGTTTATTTATTAAAAGGCTGTGTCAGTGCAATTCGAGATTGCAGATATTTTATTTTTAATGAGATATAAACGGGGGCACAATAGCATTCATCTCTAACCTACTTTTTTCATCTCTCTCTCTCTCTCTCTCTCTCTCTCTCTCTTTCTCTCTATTTCTCTCTAACCCATAGAAACAGAGATGGATAGACGCTTGCTCCCGCTCCACGTAACTTTATCCCAGGCCAGGACTTTATATGTACCATGGTCCATCCATCCACTCTCATTCTTTCTACCTTACCTTCCACCACTTACCGTCTTTCCACTTCACATGTCACATCTTCAACCTTCTCACTCTCCTTCATTATCTCCATTTCCTCCTGTTTACATCCCAGTTTTGAACACAAAGCCAGGACTTTCTTTGTCACAGATATCTGTATACGACTGGATTAACACTCTGTCTGCCCATCCAAATCTTAGTAAATCCTCCTACTCTCCAAGACAAGGGGAAGATCCGTGTGATTTCTTATAATAAAGAGGAGACAATAAGTTCCTTTGTGTCTGTGTATTTAAATGATGCAAGTGACACTTGACAATGTCAAGGTAGACAATAACCTTTTCCATAGACAATGATATTCTTAGGGAGCGTGCATAATGAGCAAGAAGCCATACACACATTATGTTTTTCTCGTTCTTCCTACTTTTCTTTATTTTCCCAGATTTTTTATTAGGGAATCTCAAAAAATCTCTTTCATTTCGGTCTCCATTAAAATTCATGGGATTTATCTAAACTTTCACCTCGCACCGTGACCCTTGACCTCAGTAGGCAATTACCTATGTATGCAAAGTGCAATGATAATAAAATTGTTTTTATTTTTGCTCAGTAGACGATTAGCCATTCCTAGTTAGAACAAGTAGGGAAAATGCAAATAAAAAAAGATGGACTAATTCAAAATTGAGAATATCGTGTGGAAAAGGTTCAAGGGAGAGAAATGAAGAAAAGGAATTTATTCGTGTATTTAATTTAAGTGTAAAAGCTACTAACGCTTTGAAATGTAAAAAAAGGAGGGAAGGGGAAAGAAAGAAAGAAAGAGAGAGAGACAAAGAGAGGAATAAAGAAAGAAAGAGAGGAAGAAAAGAAAGAAAGAAAGAACGAAAGAAAGAAAGAAAGTGAAGCAACTCAAAGTCAAAGTCAATTAAATGACATTGCCGGTTAAATTGGATTCTAGGTTGCCGTTGGTTGGTTGTGGGATAGCGGTGGGGAAAGGAAGAGCATGTTAGAGAGCGTATGGAATGATTAATTGACAGATGGAATTTGTTTTGAAATTGCAGATATTTTTGTGGACTACTTAGAAGAAGTAGGGGAAAGGAGACTAGGTTGAAAGGAGGCAAGTGTGAAGACAAGCCCTGCGCCGGGACAAAACTCGGGAATTTCTTCGTACCTAGTTGCCTACATAGACTGGATGAGGAGATAGTGACGCGACATTGAGTTTATGTCGCTGTCGTCGTACTCACTCGGCTGTCGTTGACGTTCTCGTTCTCGTTGAGACGACGGTAGAGAGTCGGAAAAAAGAGCTCCGGTTCCATCTCCAGTTCCAGTTCCATTTCCAGTTCCAGTTCCAGTTCCAGTTCCAGTTTCACAGTTTGAGCGCTCTCCTTCCAACCCCGACATTGATTGACAGGTAGTTGTCAATTAAAAATGCAAATGATGACACCCGAATTTCGATGAGAAGGGCAAGTGTTGACTTGAGCAAAAAGCCCAAGGTTTAAAGGGGAACAAGTTGGTTCGTTCTTCTCAAACCCTCGACTCTCTAGAGCCACTTGGAAAATCCAAGTTTGGACCGAGAAATTCAAAACTGACTCACTCATTAACACTTATTATCCAAGTAGATATACAAAAGAATCGAAATAAACACAACACTTTCTCTCCACTGCATACCGATAACAGTAAACAGTTGCCGTAAAACGAGATAAAAGGACTTGATAAATATTCCGTCTATTCATGTCCAACTTCCTCTCGCCACCATAACAAGTAGAAGTACAAGTACAAGTGTAGTCGAGTCGGAATCCAAGTCCAGGGAGAGACAAGGAAATAAGGACAAGAGCAAGACGCTATTTAACTATAAGAGTTACAGGGAGAAGAGTCGACAAAGACAAGTCAAGTCGAGTGGTAGGACTATAGGAAGGTAAGGGTAAAGTGGTGAGAGAAATAAGACAGAGTCGTTTCACAAGCTATTCTCTTGCTGGTTGGGTGACAATGTTAGAGGGGATAGGGAAAGATTAACGGTCATCTTCCTAGACTTGCAATGAAGAAATGAGATGTGAAGTTCCGGTCCCCATGGCGCTCATTTTCACTTGCTGATGGCTTTTGGACACTAGTAAAGAAGACTCTATAGACGAGTAAGCGTCCTCGTCCGAATTCACTGTGTCTTTGTCCCGAATCGAAAACAAAAGGGAAACATAACCCAAGATAAAAGAGCCAGAAGGAAACGGTGGCCTAGTGAGTTGACTTTCTCTCTCTCTTACAAAATGATACACGCAATCTGACTCTCACTCCAATCTTTCCCAGTGTATATCACTCGAGAAAAAAACTTGGACTAAATATTATATACATTTCGACAGACAACTTGCATAATAAATGCAATACAGCAATACTATCTTCTCCCTTCCTCTCTCAACCACTGCCTCCTCCAGCGCCACCGCCAACACCAACACCAATTCTAAATCCAACACCGGCACTCCTTCTCACTCCGCCTCGCTAAAAACAACAACAAAAACAACATAGTCATCGTCACAATAGTCATAACCCAAGTCGAGTCAAGTCAAGTCAAGTCAAGCCAAGTCAAGCCAAGCCAGGGAAAAGAAGGAAAAGAAAGGAGACTCGGAGCTGAATGGAAATCTCAAGTACATCTGTACACAGCTCATGTCTTCTACATAACTTGTCTATATTTTTGTGCTCGAAATTGATGACGAACTTTACTTGGAGGTATCTGCTACATTCGACCGACCCTCCATCATTCCACTCCCAGTCGTTTCTCCTCATCCACCATAGTAAACAAGCTGAGAAGAGCAAACAAATAAACTGCAACTGCTAAAACAAAAACAAATAGGAAAGGAGCAAACAAATGTCTAGACTATAACAATATATCCATATATATATCCATATCTATATATATCCATATATATATATACATATATACTTCCGTGTTGTTTCTTCTGTCTTGTGGAGTGCTCATTCTGCCTCACAAACACACACACATAATACACACACATTCAACCTACTCTCTCGCTCTCACTTTCTCTCTCTCTCTCTTGTTCTCTCTCTGTTTCAGTGAGCCAAGCGGAAAATTTTTCAAGCTGGTAATCAATGTGGAGTTGATGCTGAATAGATTGAGAAGTTGAGAACCATGTACACACACGGGAGAGTATGTCAATGAGACTAACAAGAAACACAAGTGAATAAACGCAAAGAAAGGATTAGTTACCATCGATACTTTCACTACCTCGTTATACTTTGTGCGATTTACATAGCTCGTGAGCTGAATCGGTGTCATTATTTCCGCATTATCATCACGCATCATCATCAGTCAGTGTAAGCTAACGGTTGAATTCCAATTCAAAAAATAGATTCAAGATTAAAAAGTAAACTCTGATAGAAGAATACAGAGAAGAATAGATTATTAAGGATACCTACCTACATAATATTATATTACTGTATTATATTATATATCTATATATCTATACATATAAATATATAATAGAGGAGAAAGACGATTAAAATAAATCCACTGATTGTCAACCTACAAGTGTATCACCATCGTTGTACTACTCAGCCAGCGGTTGAAAATTTGGAGAAAGAAAGAAAGCAAGAGGAAATTTGGTGTGACAGTGTGAGAGACAAGACAAGAGATACAGGGAACAGGGAAAAGGAAGATCGATCGCACTGAGCACTAAGTGTATGGCTTGGTCTTAGTGAAAGTGGAACCTTCCCTTATCTTTATATGTGAGAAGCAAATGCAATGCAACGCAGTGAATTGAATAGGGTAAGTTCACTTGCTTCTCTCTCTCTCTTTCTCTTTCTCCTTCATTCCGTATTCCTATTTTCGCATGCCTTTTTCTCCACTTTCTCTACTTTCTCTACTTTCCATCTTTGCTTTCTTGCCTGTGCTTACTATCACTTATTATCTAACTTGTTTCTTATCTCATGGCAGATACCCATAATCATACCTGAACCGTCTCTCCCTTTACTCCTAGGCGAGTCAGTCAGAAAACTTCCACAAGCAAGCTCCTCACATATGTACTTACCATACCTGGGTTTCAATCTTTATGTACCATGCATAGGGTGGGTATATGTAGTATAATCTTAGATATGGTCATATGCTCCTATTCTCATTCTATTCTTACTCCTATGCATGTACAGATAAAAGTATGCCTATAAGTTGGCAACCATCGTCATCAAGATCATGCTGCCTTGTGCATGAGCGAATCGGGAATTTTTTTACTTTAACCCTCCAGCTCTTACCCTATGCTCGTGTGTTCGTCGTCGAGTCGTACGTCTCCGTACGTACCTATGTATGTATGAATGTGTGCCCATGAGAAAGGCATTGTGCGACAGAAGAAGGTTGAAGGTTTTCAAAGAATGACACAGATTCACAAATATCATAGGTATCTTAAGTGCTCCTCATCAAAATAAACCAAACCAAACGAAACCATGCCATACCATACCGTAGGAGCAGTCCAGGTTGCCTACTTCTAGCTCTGCCTCCTCTTTTCCTTTCCTATGTAGTAGTTGGATATATGTATGAATGTATGTATGTATGTATGTATGTAGTAGGTAGCTACCTACCTACCTGCCTGCCTTGTAGTAGTGTGGCAGTTGCCAGCATTGTCTCGGAGAATTGTGCATGTTCTATGGTTCCTTTGACGTCGGCTTCTGTTTCTCCTTTCTACAGAATTACACCGAACCGACAGGCAGACAGGCAGGCAGACAGGTATAGCAGCTCTCTGTCCGCTCCTCTCTACCTTCCTTCCTTCCCGGCCCAGTCTTTCCATTACACACTAAGCCTAGTAGAGGAGGACTGAGCCTCTGGTTCTCTGTATATGCATATCCTAGTTATACACCTATGCAACTCTATACTATACACTACTCATTTATAGCTAATGCACTAAAAGTAATTATATCCATCATTTACGTGCTACTCCAACTACATACTCGTGCACAACATAGACCTGTACTGATATAGCTAGAGTTGGAATTGTGAATTGTGCTCGGTTGTTGTGAGCGTGGCTAGTTTGAGTTATAACATAAGGGATACGGGAGGGGAGTGGAATGGCATGGTAGTAGGAGTTGGGAAGGTAGGTACACGAGTAACATAAAGCGTGGAGCAGGTTGTGGATGTGGATGACTACGCCTGCAGTGGCAGTGAGAGCAGCAAGAGCTGGTGCTGGATTCAGAAGCTCGATTTCCATGTCCATGAGTAGATATGGTATGTATGTATGTATGTATGTATGTATGTATGGATATGCATGCATGTGGAGTGGATTGGATTGTGGATTCAAAGTGACTAGGCATATGTACTCGGTAACTCGTGTATAATTATGTATGCTGTAAGAAGTTTGAAGGTTGGAATGTGAACGGGTTGTATGAGTGGTGGAAGGGAAGTGGCAGTGGCAGTGGCAATGGTAGCATATTCTATAAATACAGGGCATAAAGAAAGAGAAAGAGAGAGAGAGAGTGAGAGAGGGCTAAGCTGTAAACCGTCGACTGGTTCGTGAATGTGAATGTCATTGAATGCTGGTTAGGTTTGGCTGGCTAAAGATATAGTGTGTGTATAGCAAGCGCTCCATGTGTGTTTGTAGAAATGAGTGAATTTGTTTACCTATAATTACGTATCATATAAGGTCCTTTCACTTGTTTGTAAACCAAGTGAAACTAATACAGTTAGTGAAATCAGGCGAGTTTTGGGAAACGAACGAAATAGTGAGGGAAGATGGGAAGGCACAAGCAAAGCCAGTACCATACCACTCAAGTGTTCTCTTTCTCTCTACTACATGCTCTCTTCTTCCTTTTTCTGCGTACATGACCATGCAATATACATAGGACTAGGGAAAATAGAGAGAGGGCAGGAGAGAGAGAGAGAGGAATCCGAAAATAAAGCTAACGCGGAGACCTGGCTTTGCTTGGGTAAGTGTAAGTGTGTGCACGTCTGTCTGTCTGTCCGTCCATCTCCTTGCCGCTCAAATCTCCACTTTTTGGTCTACCTTCCCTTACCGTTCCTACCATCCCGGATTCGAATCTGCTGTGTATGTGGTTTGGATTAGTTGGGGTTGCTCTGTTGGCGCTGAAACTAGAAGTAGATCTGGATCTGGATCTGACTCTATACCAAACAGTGGCGTTCGCAGGGTTTTTTCGTGTAGGGATTCTATAACCTGCATCTAGTTTCTATTGCAAAAATTCGCCTTTTCCTTGTAAATTTAAAAAAACTAAGCCTTTCCTTGAGAATTATGAAAAAACTGCGTCTTTTTTGCGTGAACTACAAAAAACAGCGTCGTTTTTGGGTGAATTTAAAAAAAACAGCGTTGCTTTTCCAGTGAGTTTAAAAACAAAAGGTCGTTTTCGTGTGAACTTAAAAAAATAGGCAGTTTCCTTGTAAATTTTGAAAAAAGTAAGCCCTTTTCCTGTAAATTATAAATTTTGTATTTTTGGTGCAAATGTTAAATCATGCAGTGTATTTTTAAAAATGCTTTGTAGACCCAGATCTACGTGGTCTATGCCTAGTTACGCTACTGATACCGAATGGTTTTCTGGTTGTGACATGTCCATTTGTAGACAAACATGCATCAAGATGCATGCTCACTACTACAGAACACTACCAGCGTACAATCAAAACTTGATCCAGAGTCCAAAGGCTGTTAAGGGTCTTGCTGCTGGATTGAGAATTTTATTCCTCTCCAAAAACCTCCTGCCTGTATCCATGCGTACACTCACAAAGCCACGAGAACTAGAGCCAGAGCCAGCACCAGAGCTAGAACCAAATCCAACTCGGAGATCCACAGTGCAGTCCACAGTCACATCAGCCAGTCAGCTAGCGAGGCAATGAAGAATGCAGGCAGGCAGTCTGATGGGAATTCGTTCCACCTAAAGATTTTTAGGCAGTCTCTATTACCTTCTATGTCTGCCTGTCCAACAACAACTGGTCCTATACGACTGTATTCCTATCTACATATGCATCCCCTATCCTTTGTATCCTGTGTAGCACTTTGTACTTTGTACAACTTTCTCCAGCCTTGTGTCCCATCCTCACTAATTCCACTAACCTATCTACCTCTACGCTTCCAGCATTCCACTACGACTTCTAAACTTACTCGAACTAGTCTCGAGTAAAAGACAGAAAATAATGGTCCTCACCCGCTCCTCCTCAATTCACAAGGCTTTCACTCAAATCCATATGTAATTGCGCCACCGGTTTTCATTTTAAATGTCAAAACATGCTCTTTATCAACTATCTTTTATGAATCGGCAAAAGAAAATAAATTTTATGCTTTCTCTACTTTCTCTCTCTCTCTCTTTCTACTGCAGTCCTTTCTCTCTTTTACTTTTCCCCTCAGTCCGCCTCTTCCTTCCGTCCAAATAATTCCAATTAAATGTCCTCTTCTCTCGTTTCTTTCTTCCTTCCTCTCTTATACCTATATGAACCTCCCCCACTTTCACATTTCCCTTGCCAATCTTCAGCAATTCATGTTGACAATTATCCTCCCAATAACACCCAACACGCAACACACGACGATAGTGACTCTCAAATGATGTCGTATGTAGAACTTATGTAGAGGAAATTACAATTGCTACAGGGATATAGTCAGTGATTTAGAGAAAAGAATTCACTTTATGCATAAACAAATGAGCTTGGCATATTCAGCATACCTTCCTAGATAATGAGTACAAGACTGAATGTAAGTACGTATCTAGGTCCTGTGTAGCATTGCTGTTGGAAGATGCATTTTTTAACTCTAGCCTAGAGTCGTGAAATTCAGGAAGTAGCACGGTACAGCCGAGCGCAAAACAAGGAGGAAGATTTATGAATGTAGGCAGATGTGGTTTATGAGTATACTTGCAGATACACGGTCAAAACTGGTGCATCTAAAACGCCGATAATCTACGCGTATTTAGTAAAGTTTGGAACGCTGTAGGATGCATTACAAGTACGTAAAGCACGTCTAAAAACCTAAAGTTGTACCTAAAAAGCTCCTCGCAGTCCAAGATGAATTTTAATACGTTTGTACGGTAAAAAATAAAACTTGTTTCGAAAAAGGTAAAAGATAGCAAAAATAGAAAAGAAAAAAAAGGAATTTTTCTGAAAAGGTCTAAAATAGTAAAAACAAAAAACGGTTTCAAAAAAGTACAAAAATTAAAAAATAGACGTTTTGAAAGGCACAAAAAAGGGAAAAAAAGACGCTTTCAAAACTGGCAGAAAAAATAAACGTACTGAGAAAGTGCAGAACGGGAAAATTTACGCTTTGAAAAATTGCAAAAACGGAAAAAATAGACCTTTTGAAAAAGTACAAGAAACGAAAAATAGAACTTTTGAAAAAGTACAAATATGAAAAAACAGGCCTTTTCAAAAATCACAAAATATACATTATCCTCATACAGATTTTCCTTCCAACTCCATGCATCCCTGAAAACAATACTTGATTTTTTTCTTTTTGAGATATTTTAGTTTTAACAGTGTACATAACTATATCAGACTATTCAGGACAATTTTTATTTGCCTCATAACTCCAATTTAATAAGTCTACTTAAACGCGGGACTGTGACGTTGAACAGTTGAGTCGGAAGGTTAATCTACCCTGACTCGTTATTGAATGATACGAGACAGAGTGCCGAAGTTGAGTGTGAGTGCCTGTTCTATCCTGTGAGTGTACAAGGAAGCGGTACAAATCCCGTAAATAATCATAAGCATAGCCATACATACCTAGTATGTATAGTGTTGGGACAAAGGATTTTTTTCTTTAGGTTTCGTAGAAATCTATTCCCTAGCCCACGCCTCAAAACAGCGAAGTTTGTATGTAGTAGAGTGAGAGAGGGAAACTGAGAAAAATGTGAAGAAATACTGGTTGTGTGAGGCCAATGAAAATGTATAGAGGACTGATAGTTTAGTGAAGAGGACAGGGGCTTTTTAATGTGAAAATGAGTTTGTATGGAAGTATCTATTGGAAACGTAGAATGTCTATAATTACATGTGTAAGCATTCAGTAGGGTAAATAGGCGTAGACCGCGTAGCCCAAGGCCTAAGAAGGATTTGTAAAAATACAATACTTTCTTTTAGATTTGTACGAAAAAGACGCATTTTTTAAATTTACAAGATAACGAAGGTGTTTCTTTTTTACACAAAAAAGGCCCATTTTCAAAATTTAAACAAAAGGACGCAATTTTTTTAAAAAAAGTTATACGAAAATGACTCATTTTTTAAAAAATTTACGCGAAACGACTTTTTTTAAATGTAAACGAAAAAGACGCAGTTTTTTAAAAAATTACACGCAAAAGGTTCATTGCTTTAAACTTAGGCGAAAGAGACGCAGTTTTTTTTAAATTTACCCAAAAACGACTAAGTGTTTTTAAATGTACACGAAATAGATCCGAAATAGAATTTTTCTAGAAATTCTATTTTTCATTTCTTAAAGAACTGAAACTAGAAAACAGGCAGTTTCTAAAAATTTGGCACTGAATGAAATCAAATGTTTTCTAAGCCTACGCGAAAAAAATCCTGCGTGCGCTACTGTAACTATTCCAAGAACCAAACCAAGCCAAGCCACCCATGTGAACTATCGACAGTAAGTTATTGACTAGACTCAACTTGATTTCCAAGTCGAACATTACAAGTACAGAGAAAGTAGAAGGGAGAGGAAGGAAGGGAGGGAAGAGGAGAAGTGAGCGAGGAGGAGGAGGTGGTAGTGGTAGTTATGCATCAGTTTCAATTCAACATGGGAAATATGAAATGAACTGGGCAAGTCGATGGCGGTAGCGGCATAAAATAGAAATCCTTTTGGAAAAAATGGTGTATTCTTATTCGTTGAACAGTCATAAACATGAGAGAAAGAGCATATCAAAAGAAAGGAGAGAGAGAGAGAAAGTCGGGTTTAAAAAGCTGCTGAACGTTGTCGCGTGCGTACAACGACTTTTGAAGGCTGTTGGCTTCTTTCCATTTTTTGTCGATAAATGACTTCCTTTGAAACTTGGAGTGTATTAATTTGAGACTGTGAAGTTCCTATCTATCTCGCTTGTTCCTTCAGCCACCAAACCGTGTACGCCATACCATACCATACCATACCATACCATACAATAGCATAGCATAGTATAGTATAGCATAGCATAGCATACTAAACCATACCATGACATACAATGCTACATTGTCCTATGTCTATATTCCACGGGTATATGTATATATGCTTGGCCATTCGGGAAGAGAAGAATGCCTATCTAAATACAAGCCCGCACTTATACATGTACCAATACAACTACTCTATCTTTCCAGTATTTTTTATCGACGGAGAGAAAACTTTGAAAAAAAAAGTTCCTTTGCCAAGCCAGCCAAGTCAAGTCAAGTCAAGCCAAACCAAGCCAAGCCAAGAGAAGCCAAAGGAAAGTAAAAGGAATCTATGAAATTAA
>JAAXYX010004792.1:0-11838 GCA_036851915.1 Ptenothrix huangshanensis
AAGGATAGTGCATACTTATATGCATTTCAGCTATGAGGAAAGGAAATTGGAGACACATAGAATGGAAGAGATAGTAGTTCTATGGTAAAATCAAACCCATGCATAAATGGATGCACTCATAATTAAATTGTGGTATGTATAATTGTGTATAGCTCATTTTTTATCGACGAAACAGCGTTCCTTTCTTAACACAGAATCCCCAACCCAAGTTTCTTATCCATAATATTGCCTATATATGTAGGTACCTATTTCTGATTAACTGAGGCCCCAGAAATGCAGTTTGAATACGCAGCTACAGTAATATGAATGGCATTAACTCATAGCCGTACACATGTAGTTAAGAACAAGGTACATATAGGTACATATGTTATAGATGTATGTATAGAAAAATGTTGAATAAAAAGAAGGAAGAGTACGTACATTATACATACTATGCACGAGACAAAGAATCAATCACACCCTGAACAAGAAATTCCGATTACGATCACGAACTGAAGGTGAGATTGGAAATTGGGAAAATAATTCCTGAGTAAAGAATGAAATGAAAAACGTGAACGCAAGATTGACACAACTGAGAACGGAGCACAACTAGAGAGAAACAACAACAATGGATTCGAACACTGTCACTTTAACATAGCATTTTGGACACTTCCCCTTTCACTCTCAACTACCATCCAATGGAACATCGTCATTACTTGGTTCAGTCTTAGGCTCATTTAGTTCATCTAGCATAACAGTTTTTGGCACTCGTGCCATGACATCTCGGTCGTGTAATCCACAAAAGAGACTTTTACTCCGTCCAGCAGGTAATAATACACTTTTCATAAGAAGATATTTTCACAAAGTAATAATGACTAGTATGTCCAGTCGTCCACCTTTAAGCGTGTATCCTCCTTTTGGCTAGTAACAACGCTGGAAGATATGACTCTCCAACCGCATCATCACAATTGCATTATTCGCTTCACTTATTTCAAATTTAAATTTCGACATTTCTACCATTTTCCAAACACTTGTTTCCTGAAGTTTTCTTGACTCTTTTTCTACTCAAGCAAATCACACTCTTTGCATTTCTTAAGACTTTGACTTAAGATTCTGCAACTTAACACGAAAAAACCAAGAAACCAAACCTCAAGCCACTCGTTGTTTCACTTTGTTTATTTTTCAAAATTCTTAATATGGAACAGATCGACATTAGAGAAATTCACACACTTGAAAGGCAAATGAAGAAAATGAATGAAAACTGATTAGAGGTAATTGGTGAGAAACCAAGAAATGAGGATTAGTGTATTAGTAATGTTGAAAACAAGGCGTGCTCAATCCAGTCAGGTTGTTGTTAGTTTGGAAGTTGATATTGAACGGAATGAGGAGAACCAAACGTGTCATAGAGCATTGCACATAAAAACAATCACAATCAAAAAATCACTTGAAACCCTTGAGCATTAGTAACGTGGATGTGTAAGGAAATAGAAGAAGGGAAGAGTCTTTGTTGTAATTTTTAGGAAAATATTGACCAGTCTAGAAAGAAAGTTGAAGTTTTAAAGAAGATATTGCCAAGACAATGTTCTAAGTTGCAGTGCCAGTATGTGGAAACTTTAAGTGAGGAGATCCTTGATAGCCTCCTCTGGTTACTGGTTCTTGGTTCAGGACAATAAGAGCCCCTCGGCACAACTCGACAACAATAGAATTTTTTCCCTGTCAGTTTCGTTCTGGAAAGTGAAAAGGAACCTCCAGAAAATATGTATACTCTGGATGGAAGAAGAAAAATAGATATCCTGGCGTAGCTGGTCTGAATTCTTCGGGGGAGTGCGAGTACAGTGGAGACCCTGTAATACTAGCTCCATTGCCGGTTGTATCGATTGCCCCGACGCGCAAGTTCCCTATAAGGTGAAATGCCCGTTTCGTCTCGAATTAGCTATGTATGTGAGTCTGCCTATTTTGACGACTTCACGACTCGACCACCCAATACTCTTTCTCTCTTTCTTTCTATTCTGGAACTACTGGAACTACTGGAGAAAGAACACAGTAGTATCATATATTAAGAATGCCTATACCGTCATCTACACACAGACTACATTTTGCCATCGCCACTCTTGGTCGCTCTCCTTCTATCTTTGATAAATACTTACGTATGTCGTTCCGTACATACTTCTTTCTCCACTACTGCACGTAGCTCACCACCTACCCAATGCATTGCGTTTCCTTCGAGCCCACTATATCCTCATAATGAGTTTTGATGGTATGCTGAAAGTGGACGACGATCGAGTACATATGCACCCTCTATACATAACAAGTCTTATCTACAGAGTCTAGCAGAAATGGTCTGTGGCAAGGCAAGGCAAGACAAGGCAAGGCACGACCAACGTACACGTTTTATGCATTTCAGAAACGTTGGAAAAGAACGTTGCTGTACGCAACCTGATTCTCAGAGTTTCACAAGAAACACATGCCACGGATGCGACGCCGATACCTTCATTCCCTGTATCTGCTATTTTCTCTCTCCTTTTCGCTTGGTAAAGATCAACTCTTTGTGGGTCTACTACGTTTGAGTGTATTTGTGTGTCGTCATTCTACAGTGGAGCTCGGAAAGCCAAGACACTCGCTAAAATGTGAACTAAACGAAGGGGATTGTGCGCAAAATCGACTATTTTTAGTGTTTTCAGGCCCTAATATTAATGTGCATAGAAGAATGTGCATACAAAAGTATATCCATGCTTGAAACTATAGGTACAGGCTCAGGGTTATGGAGCAAAAAACATCCGCTAGAGAAATTCTGTTTTCGTGTTAGTTCGTTCCTTGTCGGAGCTGCATCCTTCATTCATTCATAATCCAAGTGTTTCTTTTTCTAGGCCGTGGACTGCCACGAAATTTCAACTCAAAGCAATTGCCAAAAAATCCCGGATTTCACCGCTCTCTGACGATATAAAAATATTTCTGAATAAACTTTTTTCTAAATCCCATACGTATACCTTGAAGAGACTGAACGGGATACAAACGCGACTCTGGACAACAATAACCTATGACACAGTCCTCTTACTTCTAACTTGTACGGTAGTCGAGTCTCACCATCACACTACTTTGCCCGGCTCTCAGGACACTTTTAGAGCATAGCAGAAATAAGAGACAGTCAGTGAGATTGTGAGACGGGGAATGATGGATACTTATATTTCTCAACGTCGCATTAGTAGGCGACAAGAATCAAATCAGGATCAAACATAATCACACGTATGGACGTATGCCACTGAGATTGATTACCTTCCGATGACTGTGAATTCCTAGGGGCTTATGAGGGTCTCTTCGGCTCAAAATTGG
This sequence comes from Ptenothrix huangshanensis, assembly GCA_036851915.1. Classification (NCBI taxonomy): domain Eukaryota; kingdom Metazoa; phylum Arthropoda; class Collembola; order Symphypleona; family Dicyrtomidae; genus Ptenothrix; species Ptenothrix huangshanensis. Next base: position 3,310 of record JAAXYX010004792.1, read on the forward strand.
TCTTCGAATGCTCGCCATACTTTCTGTATCTCCTGGTCACTTTGCAAGTAAGGCACAATGGAACAGACATGCAAGGAGAGTCACAGATCTCCTTTTGAGCACCAAACAATCCCCAGGAATTTTATTATTTTTCCAATGATACTTGCTGTTCCGTTTGCGTCTTGGAACGGAACTCCTCGTAGCTACACATTCACTGGTAAACCTTATATTATTTTCTCTATCCTCATCACCACCGCCGTTAGCTCCTTAGCTCACAGGATAAAATATCTTGAAAACTTTTCTGTCGTCTCACTTGATGTTGGAACTGTCAGCTTGGTGAGAGCAACGGAGACATTGGATTTATGTTGTAGAATAATTTTAAAAAGGGGTGATACTTGTCTGATCGAATGAGCTAGTCATGGACAGAAATACGCGATAACAACTGAATTTCCATCTAGAAGTAATTCTCACACTGATCCAAATAATACAACAAGCATTTAATGAAGCACGCTTCCTTTTCGAACCACAAATACGTGTCTTCCTGGCAAATGGAACTGATTTCTCCTTCATCATCAAGCTAAAAATACTAAAGTCGGTAAAATCCTACAACTGTAGCCCCCGAGCCAGGCGACAACTTAAGACAGTACTCATACGTACACACACTCATATGCACACATGCAATGTAATGTTTTCAGAAGCCACCATCCATCCCAACTTTTCGACTTCTTCTTAAGCTCAGCTTCTTTCGTCTGCATCGTCTCTCCTCTATTCTCTACGTACTCGACTTGTGTAAGTTCCCTCATGCAGATTCTAATTGCAGCCAGCAAAATGTGTATTTCACAATTTCGGCTTTCAGTTATTATTCAAGATCAGACACCAATGACTCTTTGTGTACACAGGCATGATTTTCTTTCCTTTCGCTCAAAGGGTTTAGGATAAAGAACACTTGTCCTTATCGTATCGTTACGGCAATGAAAGCAACAACATGCTCTTTTACTATTTCATCAATAATGGTGGGAAGTCCTTCTCGTGTCATGCAATTCCGTCATTGACATAATATCATAAGTACCAGATGCAACCACTTTTAATGATCGCCAGATATTCAGTACCTTTCGGGCTCGGAACATGTAATCATGCCGAGCCTTGGAATTGGAATGTCTCATGTTTAGGAACCTTTGCACTAATTGTACTCGATAGCGAATTTGAACTTGGTCTTAGATTTTCCAGTTCACTTTCATTTTGATTTAATTTGCAATTTTATTTGACAAATCGCTAAATAACAAACCATGCTAAATCCACGATGAAATCAATTATTTCCTGAATTTTACTGTGAGTTTTTGACACAAGTTATGCAACAAGATACTAACAAAAATATCAACTTTCGTTGGCAGTTTTAATTCCATATGGGCCTATCTATGTACTGTATCGGGCTCTTCGTGTCCAACTAAATGTATTAAATTACCACTAAAAAAGTTTTAGATATTTTCCTAGGCTCATATTAACTTAAGGGCTTGTTAAAGAACTATAATTAGGAATTGAGGAGAAGAGTAAATATATGATCGATTCCCTATTAATCAAACTTTATAGCTGAGGTGCATTCAGTTTCAGTACTGCCTCTGAATATATGCGGTGAATATACATTAAGGTAGGTACCTACTCCACCAGTCAGCAGCATACGAACGACTGTATTTGAATGAAATAACTAACTTTCACGTATTCACGTATACGCTGCTCTTGGCTCACGATGAGGTTCGTTTCATGTTGCTAACTGGACGAATGAGTGTACAAGTAGCACTATTAGTATTAGCTTTTACGCTGTTTAACCTGTTCGATTCCCTTGTTTTATATTTAATCTTATTTAATTCTAAATAGAAATGCTATTTGCAAAGCTTTAACATACTAACTAAACGCTGACATATTTGTAATATTAATTTGTATTACTCTGTAGGTAGCTCTACACTGCCTACGTTTTATATTCCACGAAGATTAATTGAGTGATACGACAGAAATGATAACAACTAAGGAACTGTACTGTGATTTTACTTAAGCTTTTAAACAATGATAATTTGTTTAATTTATTTTATTCTAGATTATTTACCTGTGGTAAGTTATGGTACGAAGATTAATTGAGTGATACGACAGAAATGATAACAACTAAGGAACTGTACTGTGATTTTACTTAAGCTTTTAAACAATGATAATTTGTTTAATTTATTTTATTCTAGATTATTTCCCTGTGGTAAGTTATGGTGATAGAAGATTAAATCAACAACTACTCTAATACTCCATCCTCATCTATGTATTACGGGAACAGCGGCAGGCGCATAATCGCAGGTGGCTGATTATACAAGGTTCTAGAAAATATTACCTACTGTCACCTATTTGATTACGCCAACCTGCATGGAATATAAAAAATGTTAAACTCCCACTTTCCCATTTTATTTAAAATGTGCGTGAAGGTTCTTTTTTCTCCGGATAGGTTTGGTCGGTTCACATCAAAAGGTGCTAATCAGGCACACGAAATAAAGCAAAACTAGTAATGAAAAAACTTGATCAATCTTTTCAGCGTATGTATGTAGCAACCATGCCACCTTTGTAGTGAAGGCTAGACAAGAATCACAGACTCAATTGTTCCTAGGTACATAGAAAAATAAATAAAACGTAATGGAACGAAAATTCCAAGAAATGAATGAAATGGTGGAATTATTAATATTAGTTCATAATTTTAAATGCGGTTAAAATCAAATGTCTAATTTTTTGAAGAAAGATATGCTCACCTTTACAAAATAAGTGTAGTTTTAACCTCATACGTAGACGTATTGTTTTATTTATTACCTACTTCACTTGTTCCGACATCGATACTGCCGTACTCTTTGAGCATTATATACGATAACATTACCCTAGAACTTGGTTGATAGCTACAAAACGTACGGAGTTATGACTAAAATTGTCAAAGGCAAACGAAACGCTTGCGTTTGGAGCCATAAGGTGGAAAGTTTTGCCTGTATTGTCCATTTTAGCTCATGTTTCCAGTACAATGGGGTAACGAGGCATAAACAAAGAGAAGAAAACAGAGGGGTTCAATTGACCAGAAGTTAAATTGTAAGGTAGAGCGTGTGTAAACATTGGAGCGAAATAAATTCATGCTTACGTTTCTGAAGCTTGTTGCATGTTCTTTTCTACACCTAGTTAGTTATTAGTCTACCTTCGTCTGCTACTCGGTTCAACAGGAAGCCTAGCAGTAGTGGGACAGCAAATAACAACAAGTATAGCAATAGTGTGCTCCAATTTCAGTGACCATATGACTCACGCAAATAAATTCATGAGCAGTAAATAAGGCAAGTGTTTCGTTTCCTTTTGCTATATGTATGTACCTACCTTGCAAAGTGTAGTCAGAGTTAACGAAATCATGTGTACTTGATAGTTTGGTGCGGGATATTAAAGCTTTTTACCCCGACTGAATTTAATTTATCAAAGAATGATTTATGCGTTAGGAGTGTACTTTGAAGAGGCGGATTATTAAATAGTATGTATTTGTAGTAAACATATTATTTATATTAAATACTTAGATTACCTACATCTGGTTTTATTTAACCCCCTGTTAGGCCGGATTACAAGATTCGGACTACAGGAAGAGTGGATGTAATTAAAGGAATCACAAATAGGAAAAATATCAAGTAGAACTAACCTGTGAACTGGAAAGAACTGGCTCTTCAGCTTCCAGGGTGTTTCGTTGGGTACGCCGGGACATGTCTTCATTGTGCACGACGATCATAAGGGTGTCACATCAACATTACCATGCAAATTTTCACTTCTCATTTTGAACACCATCATCACCATCTTATTTGTTGTATTAGATTCTTTGACTTGCCTTTTAAATTAATATTTTTTTACAGAAGTAGTACTGGGTCAGTTTAGATTTGGATAGCTGACAAATCAAGACACTACAAGATCTGAGACTACAGACTACGCCACTTTCAGCCAGAGCAACGGTATATAAGGAAATGATTCGCGGTAGAATAAATGTTCCTATCGAGTATTGTCAGTAATGATGAAAACATAATATTTTCAACATGGCATTATCATGCTTCGTTTATCCTTCCAAACTCGCCAACATCTTTCCATCTCAATACGTACGTACCTCACTATATGTGTGGTGTGGTTTAGAGTACGCGATAGGTATTTTTCCCATTAGCAAGCAATGGCAAACCGTAACAGCTTGACTTTGTTTAAGCACGTAGCTCAGCTGCAGCATTCCGACACAGGCTCGGCTATCAGTTCAAAGGAATTGAGAGTAAAATACCAGCTCGTGGCAAATGTCAGTTCACTACAGGTGTTATTTCCTTTTCGGCTGATTTGGAAGTGCTAACTACTCAGGAACACAGTAATGGGTAGACGCGTGGAAAGTAGAGGAGCTCAGGCTGGCGTATGCTTCACGATTTTCATCTTTTCTTTGCTCTGTTTTCCATGTCTGTAGATTACAGTTGATTTAAGGAATTCAAATCATGTCCACGTTTAATCAATTTTTTCTCTCTTGAATTTATTTCAAAACTTGTATTCCAATTTATCTTATTATAGCTACTACTCTTTGCTGAAGAAATCTTGTAGGCCTAGTCTCCATTTGTACACGGAGATCCTGAGGTTCAGGAGGGAACAACACTGAAAAATTAAAAATGTGGTTTAGATGGTTTATTGATGGGTGTGAGACAGGTGGTAACTGTTTTTCTGTACTTTTTCTCTTTGGCTGTGGAGTCATTAAGAAGTGTAGGCCATAATAAGAGGTATAGATAAGAGCCTTGTAGTTGGATATTCTAATATTAAAGACTGAAATAGAATGGTCATGACTTGGATGAGATGGCAGTAGCAGGTAAAAGGAACGAATTGAATGTGTAAGCACTTGTTACGCACTGTACTGAGTTGATAGGCCTTTGACTGACAGACAGGAGGATGGCTTTATTGTCTTGTGTCTTCATTAGAACTGATTATATGAAAGAAACACCTCGGACATTGAACGAGCATCAACTCTGGAACTAATTTCACAATAATGTCCGGTTTCTTACGACCCGTACCCATCTTGGGTGCAAATAAGTTTTCCCGTCCGAACACACGCACAAGAACACAAGAACAAAAGTGGAACTCGAGATCAGGAAAGTTAGTGAAAGCTAGAGAGAGAGAGAGAGAGAGAGAGAGAAAGAGCGAGAGAGAGAGAGAAGAAGAGCACAATCAACAGTTTGCGGAATTTATCGTTTTAATACAGAGTAGGCTGGTTTTAAGCGGGGGGTGTACAGCTGCTACTACTTGCTTGTAACTCCTTGCTTGTTGTATGTATCCAGGACGGCGGACTATAGTGTGATAGATGCGATAGCGAAGTTCAGTCGGGCTAGGTAAGGCAAGGAAAGTGCCTGGTAGCCTCCGACAAATCTTACTTTTTGGTTCGTTCAGGCGCACAGGTTGCTATTCATTGCAGAACGACTTGTTTTATCGACCCGGGTCGGAGATCTGCAGAACCGCAGCGCCTTCATCTACAACCATACGTATAAATTAAGCATACAGTCATCGACCCTGTATATTTGCAAGCATATTTGTCCCCCACTTTAACTGGTGAAAACGTTGAGTACTACTGGACGTCTAACCAGACAAATATATACATACACCTACTGCTTGCTATGCTTAAAAATATTTAGATACCTAAGTAGGCTCTCGGAACTATCTCGCTCCAGCTTTGCTAGTATCCCGAGTTTGTCAGTCTTATTGTGCCATGTATGACAAAGAGAATGGAATATGGGATGAACTCATGAGAAATAGATCTAGAAGGTACTAGTTGTACTCGCTCGGTTGAGTTCGAGTACTCTCTCGGTCCTGCTCGAGATCATCAGTACGTCAAATCCAGCGTTATGTACCTACGTGCACGAGTTCAGAGGAATTCTATGGCCCTACTGAGCATTGGAACTCCCAAGTTCCTAGTAGAGACAATGCAGACCCTGTGTTGGACGACACGTGTTGTATACATTAGGTATCCGCTTGGTGGTTATACTTGTAGAACAAGAACAACACCGAGAGAAAATACGCTTTTGGACACCCTCTAAATAATCACGCAAGAACTTTCTCTTATTTCATCTTGAGACTTTCACTCGCAACTTCCAGCACTTCCTTGGGCCTGAGCTACGTGCACTGACTTTTCGCAGGCAATCAACTCCCCCACAATCGTCCAATAAAAATTAAACTATGACTCAGGGACTTAATCATAACTAGTTGAGCTATCCTTCATTAATAAAAATACATTTTGAATACAATTTTACCTCCACTACTAGTCTTTATGCTACATAATCAAATAATTACAAGCTAACTCTACTCAGTTTACTCGTTGAATCGATTCCAATCCCAATTCCTTCCCATGGAATTCATCTCTGCAGCCATGCAATCCTCATTCCCAAGTACGCTTTGATTTCATTATTATAACTTCACACCAGATGTCATACGGTAGAATTATTGTCTAATTTATCAGTTTACGGACGATGCTGATTTTCTTCAACCATTTCTGTCTTCCTCTCATTTCGAGCTTCCCTACCAAGTTCCTTTGAGCAGATTGAGCATCTCGCTAAATTTCCCAGGCCATTGATTTAGCACTTCTATGCTTCTGATAAAACTATCCAACTCTACTCTTTTCCTCCCTGTTATGTTAAAAATGCCCAAGTTTGTTAAACTTACTTTCGAAGAACAAATGACGGACTCAAGAAGCGCTGGAGCACTTGAACAAGTTCACTAAATTGCTATCAAAGTTACCAACTACTGCTTTGCATGCACACAAATGGGAAGAAATGAATTGAAATCAAAAGATGCCGTGTACTTTCTACCCATAATATCACCTGATTCAATGCTTATAGTGGGCGTCTACGATGGTAGGAAAATATTCGACATATTCCTATTAAAATTTTAGGTGATTCGAGTAGCGACGGGCATTGATAGCTTTAAGTTGTGGTTAAATATCATACATAAAAGTAAAAACGTTTCTGGGGCCACAAAAATGGAGAAATGAGATATGATTACACACCTTATTTTTGATAGTCCAAATGATTGCTAACCTTGATATTACTTGGATACCTGAAATTATTATGCTGCACGGTGCAGTAGGTACACGTTTAGTATTTGTATGGTCAGTCTACCTACATACATACACCACTGCCTTTAAAATCCCAAGCCTTCCCACATGTGATGGTTGCGATGTACCATGTACACAGTTCACGAAAAAGTGAGGCGTCGGAACTCATCCTTTACTCTGCATCTCGACTCCAGATTCTCGATGCACGTTCGTAAGAAAGTAAGACATTGCAGAGTGTCGAAGAAGTTCCGTTTTGTGAATTTATAGTTAAAGATCCAGAACGATAACAGAGGTAATATCCAGTCTGTATCGTCACATTTTGTTTTCCATTATCAGCTAAATCTACAATACTGTGGTAAACCAAACGAGAAAGGAGTTCTTATCAGTGAAAAATTTATGGCAAGTGTAGTCATATATCGTCGTTGAAGTTTCAAAATATGCTAAGTGCAGTAGGCCCCTAAAGCAGACTCATAAGATTATTGGTATACGCTGAACATTCACTATGCTCAGCATAGGGCCTAATGCACTTGATATATTTTGGAACTTCAACGACGATATATTGCTCACATAGTAGCACATGTAGGTATGTATAATATATGTAATGGCATATATGCCAGTGCAAGTATCGTATAGTATTATATCTCCAGACGTTGTGCTTTAATGCTCTTTCAGTACCTACGGTTCTGGATTTATCAGTCCGTGCGCCTTTCTGTCGGTCAGGTTCACCTGTGTGTTTAATGGTGTACGTGGAGATGGTAACCGACAATCTTTCAGTATTAATTTGGAAAAAGTTTAGACAATGTTGCTGAATGCTGGGGAACAATAATAACCTCACAGTCAGATTTCAACTCCATTTCTTGTACTCCGTAGCACGACTGATGGCGATCTAGTACTTTGAGCTCTTTTCAAGCAAATGTGCGTTTTCAAATCTTGGCATAAATTTTTTGTGGCGTTTTGCGTCATAAATAAAGTTGATGATGCATCACAAAAATCTTCACAAATTTTATGGATTCTTGTAGGATAATAGTTATAAACAACAGTTGCACTGATGCTACAATAAATCTTGCCAATAGGACTTAATTACAATGCAAAGTATCATTCACAACATGGCTTTCTAGTTCACAACCAATATGCACTGCTTTTAAATGCACATTCTGGTACAATACTGTACTTCTACATTGTTTCTGCAATGCGCATCTGAAGCTAAAGCCAAAAACCGATCTTCAGTCAGGGTTGAACAATTTTCTGGTTTCGAATACATTTACATCTGATGCGTTTCAATTATAGACCAACTAAACATTTTGATAGAAATGTTCTTCATGGTAAAAAGTTTAATTCCGGAATTAATTAGTTGTATGCACCCAAAATATTTAAATTCTTACAGAGATCTGTAATGCTGGATTCTTAAGTAACTAAAAATATTAGTAAGCGAAACTAAAGGTAGACCAAAT
>JAAXYX010004793.1:0-11837 GCA_036851915.1 Ptenothrix huangshanensis
AGGGAATATTTGTTTCCTTTATTTACTCCTTCTTCTCGGATGATGTGAGAGAAGCTCTCAGACAAAATCAAAGACGTCTTGCGGCACACAAAACAATAATAACTAAATCGCAAGCAAGCCTATATCATGTTAATAAGGATGTTAAAGACAACTCCTTCGTGCTGAACATAGAAGAATCATCTTTCATCAGAATAGCAGGAGTACACAGAACGAGCTCAAAATCATAATGACCATTATTTAATAAACACCAATGCTGACACGCAAATCTTTTTAACGTCCGGAGTTACATACGTCACTATTTTATATTTACCTAATAAAGTTATAATACCTGGTACATCCATATCCACAGTGTGATATAAAAAACAAGGTAAAATAAAAAAGATCTTTGAAATAAATGTGAATGTGTAAGTAAATAATCCTTCAACAAGTGTGAAATTTTTTATCACTGTTAACTTCCACCTTTAAATTTTCATATTTTTCACAGAATCTTTAACAGAATTCTTAGTATGTATAATACTGATTACTGTCGCTCTCTAACAGACGCTAATATTGCAAACACAAAATTCACATGAAGTTCACGTTTTTCGTCGGTACTAAATAAGCTACCACATTAATTTAGTAGTGCAATTACACAAAAAACTCACGGTATTTCGATTCATGTCCAGAGTTTAGCACGTTACTAAACTATTTTTTTTGTCAAACTGGTAATATTGAAAAATCAGAAAATTCGAAGATGTATTTGGAGTTAATCATTCAAGGTTTTTGGTACTTATGCATCATGTATGCAATTTCTCCTTCAACTTTGCGGTATCCAAAGACTTGCTTTGCAATGAATAATAGTCAATTGTGTTACGTTCATAGTATATTTGTGGGCAATACTATTCTTCCCAGCTTATTTGTCACTAGTTTGGGATTAATATCTACTCACCGTTTTATCTTTCTTACTAACAAATAGCGTTGTGAAATTAAATAAAAAGACATGTTTGGGCATTATATTATTTCTTCATGGCTTAACTTAATTTCACGATGAATAATACTATAAACACACTGTTGCCGGAATAATTACACATTATTTTAAGTTGCAATCTTGGTGCATGCTCTTTTCCCGAACAGGTTGTGTACACAAAGAAGCCGGGATCTTTTGTTGCATTTTGACTATTTGTAAGCATATTTTCAAATCGTGGCTCTAAAACGTCGCTGAGCTAAAAACATAGTTACAGATGAATTCTTTTTCTAATCGACTCCAATTTTCCCGATAAAAACGAATTTACAATTTATATTTTTTTTCTCAGTAGTCCACCACTAGTAATTTCGATTAGGCCCAAGTTTACTTCCCACCAGCCCCACATTAGGGGAAAACGGAATTTTGAAGTACTGCAAATAAAAATTTAATCAAGCCTTAACGGCGCTTTACATGTTTTCGTACATTCTTATTTGTACAATGTCTTCGTTATAAAAAAATAACCACAGTTAAAAAGTCGAAAAATTTCTGTAATACGTTTTTGCGTGTCTCCAGCAAGATTTCAAAAACATCAGCGCAAGAATGTGGTTATTAAATGTTTCCAGATTTCGTATTTTTAAACATTGCGCCTGAGCTTATTGCTTGGAATTGAGCGTTTTATACACAAATACACTAATATGTTGGTCCGACAATGCAATCACAGTAAGTTTCAACAAAATCTAAAGAGTAAATCAAACGAGATTTACGGTAGGTAGAGGTCGGGAAACTTCAACATTTTGTTTTCTCCCAATCGGAGGCTGGTGGCAAATAAACTTCGGTCTGATCGAAATTACCTGTGATGGACTACTGAGAAAACAATATAAATTTTAAAATCATTTTTATTGGAAAAGTTGTAATTGATTAGCAAAATAATCTATCCCGAGGAAAATAAATGTTTTAAGGTTAAATAGATGCAAGTATTGATAAATCTCCTACCTAGGTTTACTTACATTGGCGTTTCTTTTGCTTCATCGCTTTTCAGCCACATGCAAGTACAAGTTACGCTGCGACGCATTATCTGGGAGTACTGCGATGGCTCTTAGTTGGTCTGCCACGTGCTGCTAATCAATACCTAAATATAACTTGCTTACTCATAAGCCCTGTTAACGTAAGCTTTTAAAACGCCACAATCACGTCTTAATATGTAATGCATATGTGCTAGTACGTAAAAACAATTGACATCAATTTAATCACGAGCAAGAAATAACATTGCTGTTATAATAGAAAACAATGTACTTAAGGACATCAAAGATCTCTTTGATGATAACTGGGTCCCTAATCCTCCTCCGTGCATTTGATATACTTGTACCTTGTATTGGCTTACTAAATGTACATCTTTGCAGCTTATTTTAGCAAATTGGGTTTCGTTATAGTGAATACTACTCACGGTAATTGTTATCTGACATCCAAACCAAAGTGACTGTCGATAAAATGAACTACAATTTACAGAACTGAGATCAGAGAAATCTGCAGAAATGAAGCGTGCCTATAATAAAATCCGTACAAAATAAAAGCGTTGGCGTTTGCGTTGGCGTTGGCCACATCAACGTGACTAGACGAGAATATCACGTGAGGCCATTCCGAGGAACTTTAGATCAAAGCTAAACTTTTTATCTGCGGCAATTTTCATATTTAAACAATCAAAATAAAAAAAACAGGATTTAAAAGAAACTTGAGTCCGGATCCTTCATACATACTATAGATACCACGAATAATTTATGCAAAACGAAAATATTTTAATAACAATAGGGATGAACCCGATGCTTTTTAGTTTCTGTGGTTTCAGGTCTTACAGTATGGTTGGAAAGGAAATCAAACAAAAAACTGAAACCGCAAAGATTTTAAAAAGCTGCACTGGATGAAAAAAACTTTGCGGATGATGATAGTGCAGTTATACCGCAAACCCAATGATATTCAAAAGAGAGCCATGTATAAGGAAACGTGAAAACTATATTAACTCATCTCCTACTCATCTCAAAAGATAATCATGGATAGTAAATCTCGACTTGTGGTTGAACTCGGAGTATGTAGATATGGCAGTGTTAACACGCAGAAAAAAATTCAAATTGGTAGCTCGTTTACACCTCGAGGGGCCTCATTGTTATTCAGTACCAGCTGGTACCACCACTGCAATGAAGCGCATGTATATACGCTCTGTCGGTTCCACACATAATTAGGTTGGATTCATCGAGAGAATGCAAAAATACTTTCTATCCGTGGCGATACACATTGTTTTCAAAATCAATAATTACCCTTTTGTTTTGCTGGAATAATTTCAAAGTCTGGATTTCTCGGGGCAGTAAACAACATTTGCATTCAGCCTAGGCTCACTCGAATTTAATGGTATGTTTGTTATACTGAACAGATTATGTAGCGAGCTTGAGTAGGGCGCAGACCAAATCAATCTGTATTTCTTTCTACAAAAGAGCGAATAGATTCAACCCTTACACACTAACCCATTCATTCATGGACATATACTCTCCAAACTCGAAATCTTACAAATATTTTAAGACATCTTAAGATGAGTTGTGCAGTCATAAGTGAGAGTCTTAAGAATCTTTTTATTCGCCGCATACTAGAATAAGAGATTATTAAGAGATAAGTTTCAAATGTGTTTAATTTATTAAGAGTGGGATTAAAAAAAATTGCCCAGAGATGAAACTGTTTCTCATCTCAAAGTTGTTTTTTTTTATTCTTGATGACATATGCTTGACTCATCTCAAGACAAGTTTTGTCAACTCATCTCTTACTGAAACACATTCTAATCTTTGAAAAAAGAAAGTCAAAATATACAATCTTGAGATGAGTAACCGATGAGATGGTAAAGATACGTAACTGATAAGAAATAGTTGATTTTGGAGATTTTTTGTTCCGCAATTTTGCTTCTAAAACAACCCGTAGTTCCGCAACTTTGCCTTTAACAAAATTTGTAGTTCCGCAATTTTGCTTCTTCAACGACGATTTGCTGTATCTGAAATAGAGATAATTAGAAAGGGTAGAAACTCCCTTCGGCCTATGCTCAATTGGGAGAAACCACAAATACATATAAGCCAACACACATACATACACTCATGTAGAATGCCTTCCAAAGCCTACGTGGCTTATTAAATCAATAAATTTTACTGAGTAAACAGCTGCATTTTGAAATGATAAATAATAATTGTGTACACTTATTCTGCATACATACACGTACAATCCTTTATAAACTTTGAACTACTAACCATAATGTTATTAATAAGGAACTTACCTTCATACTTCTAAAAAAATAGACCTCCGTCGAAGCAAATACCACACACATTATTGCTGCGCATTAAATCAGCTTTGTAACGATACCACCACGATACCAAATTATTTTTACCTTTTCACGAATGTTCGCGAATATAAGTCCACAAATATTCGTTATTCGCGAATGGCAAACAACGCTATTCATTACATGTTTACTTATTATACCCCCGAAATCACGACTTGTTATACATTTAAAAAAGGGTGGTATTTTAGTCGTCATTGTAAAACATTTTTTTTGTCACTCACATTTGTATTTTATTTTGCTATGCATAATATTTTTTTGCAATGACAAATATTTTTTTTGTACATACTTTTTTTTCAATGTGCATTTAGTAAAGATGTTTTTCTTAGCCATAAAAATTATTTTGTTTATCAATGAGATTTGTTTTTATTTTCATGTGTACTTTTTTTACAGTGTACGCAATAGTTATTTATGGAAAGAATATATATTGAATGCCGATGTGCAATAATTAGAATGTGCGATTGCTCGAGCAACTATTTGGATATTTTTACTTTGCATATAAAAAACTTGACAAGCTCGGTACGGCTAGAATTTAGCCGTTGAGAATTCAGATCATTTTCTTCTCATTGTTAAAGTTGTAACCTTGTCCCGCAGATATTAGATTTTAAAAATGAGTTCAGGCAATGTTGTTTCGAAAAAGAAAAAATCTGTAATATTGACACGGACGGACATATTGAAAAGTCAAAATCCGGTGGTTATTACCAACTAAGAAAGTTAAATTTGAAGCAGGCATTTAAAGTGAAGAAGGAAGCTTCGTTAGCAATCGGAATCAATCGGAAAATTCTATCTACGAACTCCTAAATAATAACCGATAAAGCGACCTACTACACGCTAAGAAAAATAGACGGAGATTTACCGGATACATATTATTTTGTAATAGAAATCTCTATTACACAAACATTAATAGTATAACCTATTAAATATGTCAATAGTATTAAATGTTAACTATTTACCGGGCCCCTCTATTAAAATCAATAGTCATATATGTTAATCTCTTCTATCGTTTGTCCTGTAAAAATTAAAAGCAAGGTCTGTTACCTTTTTTTACAATATCCCTGTTGATGATTAATAGATACAAAATCAATTTATTAACAAAAAAGTAGGCAAGACCGGGATTCGAACCCCGGACCTCTCGCCTGAAGTCAAGCACGCTAGCCACCGTGCTGCATCGTAAGCATCACTCTCCCTTAGGGAGAGTGATGCTTAAGAAAGCTTTATTTCATAGTTTTACATTTATTGATTTTAATACTATATGTTCACTGTTTCTGCTATAGCATTTTATCAATTTATGTAAGCATTAATATAGGGACACGTATAAAAAACAAATATTTTGAAATAATTAGATTCACTAAGTTTTAATTATTCGACAAATAAAGCGAAACACATGTTAGCGATTTTAAATATAATACGTCAATGATGAAAGAAATAGTGTTGAGTGATGCACAAAATATTTTTCATTGATAATTAAAATCATTGACAAAAAAATACTTCCAAAAATAAAAGTCATTGATAAAAAAATATGTTCATTTATTGCTAATTAGAACATTGCCAAAAAAAATATTTTTCAATGATGAAAAGTGGATTTTCAATGCCAAATAGTGATTTTTCAATGATGAAAAATGATTTTCTCTTTAAAAAATAACTGATTTATTTCTTGTTAATTTACTGCTGATTTTATTTGGCGCAATTTTACACGAAAGTTAAAGTTCACACTCTGAACTTACACTATAGGATTGCCGGAGTAACGCAATATGCAAGCCGAAAATTCAGTCACTAGTTTGAGATTCGTAGGAGTTTGTTTACCCATTAAAATTGTCAGACTTTCGTTTCTTGTCATTGCAAAATTCAACATTGGACTACAAATGATTTTTAATAGCCGTACATACATCCGAGTCCTTTCACTGGCTCTCACCGTACATTTTCGCTGATTTTTGCAAACCATATTCATAGTTTTTCAACTGTATATAAGAAGAGCTTCTTGCTAAAAGGAATCGAAGTCCCAAAAGGGCAGTTTCGCACTAGACCCAAAAAGCGGTCGAAAGACTCAATGCTTTTTAACAAAAATCGTCCTTTTGATGAATTTTTTAAAATAGTTGCAATAAGCTTTGACCGTTAATATTTTAGCTGTATCTGCCTTAAAGATCTCGATTTCACTAATAATCTCATACTTAGGGATGGCTAATTGAAAACTCCCTTTAATTTACTCTTCGAGCGTTCAAAGCTCGCTCTGGAAGCGGTAAACTCCCAAAGTTCTCTCAAAACTCCCAACATTTTTACCCTCCTCATATACTTCCAAGCCTTCTGAAATTCAGAAAACTCCCAAACAAGTTTTCTAAAGCGCAAAAGCGATGTGCTGACGATGCATGCAAGGCTTTTCATTGCAAGCGATTTCAGGCTTAATCGACCTGTGACAAATTAAGATTTTTTCTGATAATAATAATCGGATAGGTACGCGCGAAATCTAGAAATTTGGAGCTTTACATAGGTACATAATGTACCCTATGTATCACGAAACCTTTGTGTTTGCTTTGGTTTTTACTCCCAAAACTCAGAATTTCACACTGTCCTGACACACTTGTTTAAAACATGAAAAGATCCTGTTGACGCTAATGCTTACTTAAATACCAAACATCCGTGTTTGTAGCATCAGCATGCCTTCCGTTCCGCGACCGGATGTAATCACCTATTTATTTTTACATGTTTATATTCTACAATATGATTAGTTTGGTTCTTTGACTTCTTTGACTTGCTTACGAAGGGAGCAAAAAAATAAGCACGCAGTGAAGTGCTTCTACGCAGACTTCCAAACCAAAACTGAAGCTCTGCTTTCTCTTTGTGCAGTCTTCAACTGACTTTTCCTTCTCACAGTATAAAGGCTTCTACATCCTCTCCCACAAGATTTTTACATAAAAATGCAGTTGTCGTTGTATGCTGAAACACTTCCCTTCATCGGATTCCTACTGTAGTCAACATATCAACGTAAATGTAACCTCTTCCACGTCCAAGTTATCCCCAGTGACGGTTCCACACAATCGAATTACATACATAGTACTACATTGGGTAGCGATCTTGAAAGGAGTAAACTATTAACAAGTGTCATGCCTGAGGTGGGTACACATATGCTAAAGCTGGGCCAGATATTTTGAGCAAATTCCAGGAAAAATTGGTTTCTTTTAAAAAGTGAGAATTGAAAAAAAACGTTCCCTTTATTAAATGTTTTTTGAAAAAATAGAAAAGGATATGTCTATTTAACAAAGAACCCTTCTTCAAAAGTTATTAGCAAAAGTAAACTGTAAAAAATAAACAATCTTAAAGCAAGAAAAAAATCATCTAATGCGCTGAAAACCCGAAGCTGTTTACATAGTATAATCTTGAACGTTTGAGTTCATCTAAAGAGCATATTATACACATTATAAATACATCTTGGAATCAAAGATGCTCTCGAAATGCGCTTCTAATTCGTTTTAGATGTACAGATGTATTTTAATTTTATTTAAGATGCACTTCAGATGCAGTTTAGATGCACTTCAGATGCAGTTTAGATGCACTTAAACTTCGTTCAAGGTTATGCTAAATACACTGTAAAAATAAAAATGCACTTAAGATAGGGCTAACTAGAGTTTTCATTACTTAGATGCACTTATTTTCGAAGCAAGTATCTTGAGGATGACACCTAGCGCATTCAGAAAATGCACTTAGCGAAAAAAAACTTTAAGATTCAAATGGTGCATCTTGAAGATGCACTTTAGCTGTATTTTTTCTTGTTTTAGAATTTTTACTTTTTACAGTGTAGCTGTAAGTTTAAGTAAAAGAGATGCACCGCTCTTTACAGTGCACAGTGGATATTTTACATTACCTCTGTTGGCCATTGGGGGACTTTGGGTAATTTTCCTTTAGTCTGAAAAATTACCACTAATATTTTTTTCGCAAAGGCGACTTTGTAGTGCATATTCTTGCAAACCTTCATAAAAATCGCTTGCCAATAATTGTTGACAGCATAATTTTTTTAACAAATATAATTAAAACGGGCTTAATTGGCAGACACGCTGATTTCAGCCTAAAGGTGGGAACTATAGTTTTAAGTTCCGTGCAAGAAGCGCTACTTTTTCTCACACAAAAAAGTACCCTGGATTTTTCTTTCATGCTAATTTGTAGAAAAATCATCACGTTTGTTCCTTTTCTTACGGGGTAGATGGAGTGGTGATGACGTAAACATACGTATCTTGTAATACGTACAACATCTACAGTTTTGGTCGGATGAGCATATAATTATATACTTTTATTTGAAAGTCACGTTGTTCGAGATTTTTTAAGGTCAAACAGGATGAAATTCGGTTGACTTTTGATGATTGTACTGTTTTTTTAAAATGTCTTCAATTCTCGGACCATGTATGCAGGAATTTGAGGTCAAAACTGCCTTCAAAGTCTAAAATACGTGGACGTGACTCGTGGCATAAATTCCGTTAATTATCAAAAATTGCAACACATGTATGTAAACAGTATAAATTTCATAAAATGCTTAGTGAGTTGTTAAAGTTTCGAAAATTAACAAAAAATCTGAAAATTCCTGAAGCACGCGTAAAAATATTCCCAAAAATCTTGCAAATTCCAAAAACAATATTCCTGTTTTTCTGAAAGACCAAGAAACTAATCGCTGAAGAGTACTGACAATAAAGCAAAATAACAATAACAAGATACAAAAATCAAAATTGCTGAACACATTCCCCACATGCATAGATTTACACAATTCTTAGTACCGTCACGAGATATCGTATGTAAATGCCTACACGCAGTACTCAGCTTTCATAACTTTCTATACCGTACATTATAAAGACCCCTTTTATTTAAGTACTTCCCACTAGAAATGGCTAGTTGGGCATTTTGAGCCCGGCATTTTCAAAATACCCAGAATGCCCTGAAAATGCCCAAAAAGCCCAGCAAATCTGCCTTAGCTTCAAATGCCCTGTTTTTTGTCCAAAATGCCTTAAATGCCTGGGCATTTTCAGCCCTGTATTTTAATATCAAGAAATCCGTAAAACTATCATTTACTTCACACAGAGAAGAAAAACAGATAGTTTAGTATAGGCTGGGTACTAACAAATTGCATAGTCACTGGTCTGTGGAGCAATAATTTACTAAATGTTGCTATTAAATCAACCAAAGAATGCCTAGGATGAGGGTTGGAAGTTGGAACAATTCACAATTTTGATTTTGTATGCCGAGGGCAAAAAATGATGAAATATGAATTCCATTCCACCATGTTTTCCCAAAATGCCGAAAAATTTCTCTTTTAAATAAAGTCCCAGTAAATCCCGCAAATTCCCAAGCAAATCAGTAAAATTCCCGAACTTATCAAAACTCTCAAGTAAATTCCCAATTTTCCCCAAAATTCCCACAAAAGTAAATTCTAGGCATGTTAGAAATTTTCCCAGTTTGTTTTTGTTCAAAATTCCCAAAGAATTAATTTTAAGCCATCCCTACCTAAGCCTAAGATGCAAACAAGACTTATCTATCGCCAACTTCTGAAAAGTTGTATACCTACTTTATGTTAGGCATTTGGGATCTACTTTTCATAATCACCAGAAAAGGCATACCTAAAACGCTAGTAAGATCTTGTTTTTTTAAAAAGGTATTTTAATAGCCATCATTGCCGGTAAAGAATATTATGCACACGAGTAATTTATAATATTTAAGGAAATCAAATTCCGATTTAAGCGAGTAAAATGCAAATTTTGTGCATTCAAAATGGATTTAGTTATTTTTCCAATTTTTTATAGTCAAAAAATGAAGATTTTTAGCTAAATTTCCTTCAAAATATCCAAAATGCCATTTTTCAAAACTCCCGGCATTTTGGGCATTTTCACTCAAGGCGCTTTGCCCAAAATGCCCAAATTTCAACATGCCCTAATTGCCCTAGTTTTCGCCCTGCCCAAAATGCCAGGGCATTTTGAAGTAGCCATCCCTACTTCCCACTTACCGGACCGAATTCGCCCGTCCCAAAAATACACTACCGGTAAACCTAGTGAGTGGTGCCTATGTAGTAGTTTAGTGGAATCGAGAAAAGTAGAATTCACGATACGAACGTAGTATCTTTAAAATCTAGCTACCATATTGAATTCCACTTTTCCTCGATTCCACTAATAAAGTAATTGCCGCTACTACATATATCAAAAGACCACTATGCATTGTCTTCCATTTCTCTTTGTTTCGTTGGAGCTGTAAAAGTAACAGTGTCACTGTTTCCTGTGCTCGAAATGAATTTCCTTTTCTTGAAGTGCTTTTAAGTCTTAGATGGACTTACGACGCTAGAATCGGACATGCGTCGAAATAACTGTTCTCTCTCAATTTACGTGTGGTTTGCAGATGCAATTATTTCCTTTCCGTTTCAATTTGCTTAAATTGTTTCTGATCTTTCGTTTTCTCTGCTTAGACAAGAATAAAATTGTTTCAACTGAAAGCAAAGTATGTACTGCTATTCGAAAATCGGCATACAATTGAATTAAAATTCTTTGTTTGCAACCTGGTGTCCATTTACAACTGTTCTTTGATTTTGCTTAAAAATGCGTGTGGCATTTCGCTTTGATCTGTCAATCTGTGAACCAAAAATAATTATAGACTGGATGAGAATTTGGAAGAAAAGTTGCATTATTTTATTTGTTCTAGGCAGAACGGAATTGGTATGACCTGATGCTTACTCGTGTGCAACCGCGACTGAGCTTCGTGTTAAATAAATTGTCTCCCTTCTTTCATCTTGCTGAGACTTCGGTTCATTTCAATTAATTTCAGTTAGTTTCAAAGTTCATTTAATTTTTAATTTAAGTATTTGATGATCCACTTGAGCATCTATCGTATCAAACTAATCAATACTAAAACTCCTTTAAATAAAGTACTGCAAGTACGACTCCTATCCATTACTTTTTTATCAAATAAATTCTATTATGTATGTGAATTGTTGGTGTTCGTGGAATATTTATTGACAAATCATGCATTTTAAAAATGCATTGAAAGCATTTCAAACACCGCAATCAAAATTATTTATCAATTTGGGCCGCATTTTAACGATTTACTATTTTTTGTACTGCGACATTCACATTTTGGAAACTTTTTTAAAAACCATGTGTCAGAGCACCCACATTCATTTCGGTTTGAACATTGTACTTAATAAGAAGTAATTGATTACAGTGACTGTAGCTTTGCATTTACAAAAATACTATCATATTTTAATATAACGTAATTATATACGTTTCTCCGTACCTTACCGTTAGTAAAATGTGAGGAATGATTTTTATTTATGCTTCCAGTTCCTTCAGCACTTTTCCTTATTAATTTTCAATTAGTTCTGCCAGTTTTTCTGTATCTTGCAAGATTATGGGATTTATCCAAATCTACGAGCAGATTTTTTGTGTAATACATCCAAAGAATTATACGATTCCACTGTATATGGGAACAATGAACGACTCAACATAGCATATCGTTGTTGAAGAATGAAAAAGAGCTAAATGCTATGTTAAAGCATAGCATTTAGCTCTT
>JAAXYX010004794.1:0-11834 GCA_036851915.1 Ptenothrix huangshanensis
AGTAGGTAGGTACCCACGGAAATATCGTGTTTGTCATCATTCCACTGTCAACTCCGATTTAACGTATCTGGCTAACGACTTACGTGATCGCAAAGTAATATTTTTATTTTCAAAAATGATATTTATAAAAATTTTATAGCGTTAATTTGGAAATGCAGCTACTCGATCTCCACCTCTTGTGCCTAAAAATATTACCTAGAAAGACAAGTAAAAATAATTATTTCGCTGTTACGGGGAAATGTGTTTGCACGTAATTAATTGTTCCATGGATCCATGGAATACTGAAAGGGAAAAACGCAAGGTGAGAGAGGGTGGCACCTTAGGGGAGTGGAAGAAAATTAAATAGGCACTGAGCGTACTTGTATTTTCGTTTAGTTACACCGGTGATGACTTTCAACAATTTAAAATACCGCTTGCAAAAATATGGCTCCATTCAGGGATATGTGTCTGTAGGAATGAGCAACAGCCAGACGACGTGACCTGGACAATTAAATTAAAGAAGTAATCAAAAAGAAATTTGCATGATTATCGTCGTCCGATTCATGAAGCAATTCGGATCGAAAGTATCTTCAAGGTCATGTTTTGTGCATTACGAAACATGTAAGGATAATTTATTCTTAAAATTGTTCAAAGTATGTAAATTCACGAAGGTATTACCATACCTTGAGGAAGGCCATGCACATAATATGTAGGTTATATAGAAATAACAGACATGAGTCGACGCATACCTTGTCTCAGGTGAACCTAGGACTAACAGTATGTTTGTGCATACGCAAAATGTTATGAAAGTTGTTCCATTGGCGTTTTTGCCAGGGGACTCGCTAGCCTATGTAGGTAGGTACACTTCGCAGTCTAATTTCCTGCAAAATTACTTCTTGCTTCCAGAATAATTTAAGAAATTAAACAATGCTGATATGTGCACTTGCGTTCACGTTTAACAGTACATACTTCATTAAATCTTTATTTACCACGTATATTTCAAGGTACAAGTTTCATACGAAGTGTTTTGGGTATTTTAAGCTTTATTACCTAATTACAATATTTATAGTGTTAATGCATACGTTGAATAAATAACTACATTCATTTTGTAGGGACAGACATGGAAACATTTTTCAAAATATCTATATATATATGGTAAATAGAGTAACAATGCTAGAATACTATAATATTACCTCTGCAGCATGTAAGATGCATTGAAAGATCAAATAAATTAGAGGAATGATTTCAACAACACATTTTATAGTTTTCTGCTAAAGATCATTCTTGCAGTGCACTATCTCATTTGATTGTTTGTCTATCGACCTGCATGAATTATGAGTTACACACATAGGGATAGTTTGAACTTATGAATTTAATTATACGAGTTTGTGAATGCTTTAATTAGACAACCGCATTCCTGCATGTGCATCATCATAACGTCTAGGACTATTTCTGTCATCAGGATGCCCGTGGCGAGCTCTTAAGAAGCCTTCAAACTTGCGAATCGTGAGACGCCAAAAAGCTGACCGAAAGTCAGGGCTGTAGAATGCATAAATAAATGGATTTATAGCTGAATTTCCCCATCCTGTAATAAACAAAATACACAATGCATTAAACATCTTAGAATACTCATGTAATGCCAAATATTGAATTTTATTCTACGAAACGCAAAATACTGTTTGCCTTTCATATAAAACTGGAGATTTGGTCTAATTATTTTACCAACCATGTCTAATGTACGTCTCCAAAATAAAATGTAAATTGGATTTCTCCTAACAGACATTTCGTACGAGAAATATTATGTACATCTACTACAACAATATCGTAATTCTCCAAACAGTTGACTGGTTATCCGGGTCATAAACAATTGTTCTAGGTCCTACGGACCACAGATGTTCTGCGAGACCGGAATTCAAAGCAGTTAAGAGAGATGTGCCAGAATCATTGAGTGACAATTTGGATTCTATGTCTCCATCGTATTTAGCACACAAATATCATAGGTGCATAATATGTAGGGTAGCAGCAGCACAGTTGATTGGATTTTCATGAAAATTGGGGTACTAGTGCAAAATTGTACGGGCTACAAAAGCCGTATCCTTATTTTAAATAATAGTTCAAGTAACGAACTGTATTTTGGTCAAATATAGAACATTTTCCCTTTGATCCCCCAAATGGGGGGTAAAAAACAAGTGTACGCATTTTTAGGGTTACGCTTTTTGTTCCTTGTTCAATTTTGTACTAGGACCCAAATTTTGGTGTCAATACAATAAAGCGTTTCCCTGATGCTAATGTTACGCTAGACCTTGACAATCCATGATGTTTCCATGTTAAAAGCTATAGTGACAGAAACCCAAATTGTCTTTCTATGATTCTGGCAGATCTCTCTTAATAAGCTTTTAGAAGCATTATTAATTATTGATACGACCTCAAGAGTAAGCTCCATTTATAAACGAAATGCCCAAGTTTGCTTTAGTACAATTGTAAGTACATAGAAGCATATGTTGCTACTGTTAGACTCCATCTTTACTATTTAATACGACTGTTGGTGACAAATGAACTTGAAAGCTATTTATTTACTGACACTGGAAGGAATAACAGGACAACAATACAGATTGACTCACCTAACCAAATGAGAGCATCCATGAGTGGTACAGGGATTTTATCTTCATCTGGTATGAATGGGCCAATAACATAAGCCACAAAGAAGGGTAACCAGCATATAATGAAGCCTCCTACGACTGCGGCTAAAGTCTGTGCTGTCTTAGTTTCCCGTTTGAATGAAGCCATTCGGCCGCTTGTGAATTCCCTAGCAGCCGCTGCGGATGCAGAATTTTGGTTTGGATCGGAGGAGGCAGAACTGACGTGCATACTTAAATTAGATTTTATACTTCTTCTTTGGATCGGAATCGCTTGAATTTGTAGGCTATTTCCAGCAGTGTTTCCAATAGAGTGTCCACCGTGATGAACATGAACTGTCTGCAACGCAGACCGTGATTGTGATGGGTAGACACGAGAATGAAGCTCTGTCATTGAACTTTCATTTATTCGTCCATTATCACAGGGTACTTCTTCTCCAGAGAAAGTTCGAATGCGTCCGTTCAATTTAAACGATTGTGAGTGCAACGAAGGCTGCTCTGAGCCTTCGATTGTCCAAACTCGAGATCCTTCACGCTTATTTTCACTGATTGTGAGATCACCATCTAAAACATATTACGTGGAAGGTCACATATTTTACTTCAAACTAGTTCTCAAGGCGCAGGGTAAAAGGATAATGTACAAATGGATACAATGAAACAACAATTTCCAAGCGCGGGCATTATTCCAGATTTATTGAGCGTAAATAATATCCTGTGGAATGTGCATACGGATTGTCTCTGTACATGACATTTTTTATTTATACTTCGGCAGTCACACAATGATTTACCAGTAAGCTCCCATCCAGTAATCTGTTTTCATTTTATCCTAATCCCTTTATCTTAGCATCAGAAAAACTGGTAAAAATAAAAAGAATTTTCATCCTACCGACAGTTTTGCATTTAGTAAATCAAAGATCCTACCTAAAATCCATTCGCTACGAAAACGAAAAACAGGGTAGAAACGTAAAACCCCAGTTACGTGGTTCTAGCATAAGAGAGCCAACCAGAACAAAACATCCGGACTTTCTCACCTCAACTCACACAATGTGTACCACGTAGGTATTTACAGATCCAATTAGCGAATCCCAAAAGTATCCAGCCCAACCTCAGTGTCTATTGGAATTCTACAATATATTTAGAAGGACGGTGAGGTGAAGCGATGTAAAAAAGCTCGGATGTACGACTAAATCATTTGATTCTTTAAGCATTTTGTTGCAGTTGCACTTTGACAATCGAATACTTAAGAATACTCATCGTTCCTCTCTTGGTAATGAAAATAGATCTAAAATATTTGTTTACAATTATTTTGTAGACCACAAATTTAGCAGTACGGCGCAAAGACTAATTTCTGAACGTAAATTTGGCGTCCTTGACTTGCTGGTACTGGGAGTGTGCCCAATATGTTTACAATTGAGCAGGCTCTTCACCACTTCTCACATAAACAATCTTCATCTCATAAGCCTGCTTCACAACCTAACACATGCATGCGTCTTTTTGAGAGAAGCAATTTCCCATTATACACAACAAAATTGTGCTGTACCTGAGAACGATATCAATCCAACAGAAGGGGTTTGAATGCGATGGAAACTTCTCTGTGGACTCAGTGTTGAAACACTGTGATGACAAAGACGCGATCCTGTCCTTGTCCATTCCGTATTTTCCGAGAGTTTTTTTCTGACAGTATTGGTCCGGAGAGTATCCCTCCGGTGCTCCACTGGTTTTCCTCTGAAAGAAAGTTGCCCGTAGGTTATACTTTGGCTGCACATATACATTTAGAGTGATTTGAAAGATTTATGTACACACGAATCGGTGCTGAATGCATCGATTAAATTCTGCGCTAAAGATAAGTTGATGCACACGTAATTCCAAGTGAAGTGTGCATTCACGTAATTTGAGCAATGTATTCATATTAGGATACTCAGAAAAAAAAACTGAAAGATTATTTTTTTACTAGATTAGTACGTCGTGCCTTTGTACCCTGAATTCTTATGCATTGCATTATGCAAATGAATACAACTTTTTTCGCATCTTCCTTTTGAAAAAATTTTGCTCCTTTGAGCATTCAGGGCAGGAACACACTTGAAACACTTGTGTTTTCTCTTATTTGGCACTGTCTTTGCAACGAAGGTCTCATACCAGTACTATAGTCATATCCATATAAAATTCTAGCAACGCTTTAATGGATCTATATTCTAACCAAAGTACCTACCTACCTAGGTAGGAGTACTTGAAACGGAAAAAACACAAATGCAGAACAAGTCTCTACACAGAGTATGCCTAAACAGATATATAGATATAAACGTATGCGTCTTTTCTGTGTGCATCAAAATACATTTCATACTAATCCACCGACATAGAAAGTTATTTCACAGTCGTGTATTGGTTACATGTCTTTGTAAGTTTAAAAATAAATTTCGGTTTCTACTATACTATATAGACATTCATTATATCCGCAGATTCCCTGCCACGACTTTAGGTTCTTTATTCGACAGTAGTATATTGAAAAAATGTACATATGTGCGGTAATATTTTTTGAACTTATTTTTTACCATCGTAGTTTTAAAACTTTAGTATAGCACAGAACATCGGGCCACACTTTTTCAAATTGTTTTTCTTCCACAGGTTATATCAGAGAATATGCATACGACTATGTAAAATGTGAATTCGAGCAGACATGCTGCTTCAATCTACAGCTAGTTTCTCCTAGAATTGTTGCGCAGGCCGTGCTGCATTCCGAATATATTCACCAGTACCACATGTACTACAGAGGACAATACTAGCTTAAAATAAAATACAATAGTTAAAACTGCAATACCGTTTTTACTGAAAATACCTTCAACTTACGGGCAACTTATTCATTTTAAGCTGAACTGCTGTACGGCAAAAGCCTATGGCCTGAGTGTTATTTGTAACTATGTGTGGCTTCCATTTGGAATACATATTGTGTATATTGTGCATTCCCCACAAATACAGGCAGTAATAAATTCCAGCATTAAATCATCAAGAGAAATAAATTAACGTTTTTTATTTATGCTTCCTAGAGAGTCTTATTTGTACCTATTTAGGTACACAACTTCCGTTAAGTCAGAAATTCGATAGAATGTCATTGAAAAGGTATTCACAAGTGCATGCCGATTCCGTTAAAATTGCCATTAGTTTCCAAACGATTCGACGCTTTTTTTGTATTTTTTTAGTATTTTCTTCGATTTTAATCCTCTAACTGCAATAACTCTCGCAATTCGCAATTAGTGCGCAAAAAGGAGCCTAACGAAACCCAAAAGTCGAAGAATATTATATTGTTCTTGTAATTACTGACAAGCCAGCTAAATAAAGCGCTTCGTGGCTTGCTTTCAAAATAATACATTACGGCATCTACGGGATACTGTTTATGAGACCTCGATATCATGCTTGTATATGTACCGTAGATAACTTGGATTATCAACAATGCGTCTAAGCATAAATCTTGTTCAAGATGTGACACATAGATTCAATTGTTTTTATAACCTACTCTCTGAAGATTCCTTCTTATTTAGAATCTACTCAAAAGTTTTGTCTTGACATTGATGCAGAGATTGCATTTACCCCCTCCATCGAATAGTCATATGTCAAACCTCCTTGTCAATGTCAGAGTTTGTACGAGCCTTGGGGAACTTCTATGCTTGAGTAAAACGGTCATGCTTTGTGATTCTGAAAACAAGTATATACTTTCAGACCAGAGTAAAGCAAAACTTCGAAATAACTTTGGTTCCAATAAATCCGATTTTTGACCTGTTTTTTAATTTTTTAAAGGTTAGTTCCTTTAAGTTTGTGTATTGCTGCTCTAAAATATTTATTGACTTCAATATTAAATTAAAAATTAAGTAGTAAATTTTTTAATTCAGTATTAAATTATTATGATTGTGGATTTATTCTTTGAAAACCTATTGACTAATCGATAAAAAATTTATAAATACATAAAATACAAATTCGTTGATTTCAAAAGCTATACATACATATGTATACGACAAAAGTTTGACAAAAATATAACATTAAAAAGGTGGGTTGGAACATCGAACACGTGAAATTCAAAAGCTTGACAGAGGAAAATGTGACCACATACCGCACCAATACCGAATCGATTTTTATGACGCGTGAAATATTTGATGATAAAGGGACTATGGAAGTACCCAGGCGGTATTGACAATTCCTTGAATTTATATCAGGATTTAAGAAACAAGAAGTACTCTGAAACTTTAAGCGTATATAATTGCAAAATTAGAAATCATATTTATTAAAACGACTAACCTATTCGAATTATGAACATACTTTAAAGCAAGTTACATATTCCTTTGCTGCATTATTTCCCCAGTCACTATAGTGGAACTACGTCTATGTAGCCTACTTTTATACAGTTGGCTATTCACTCAATAAAATTAGTTTGTATGCATACGTTTCAACTACCTACATGAGGATTTGTTATGCAAAAGAGTAATGGCGGTCCTAAGTATTTTATTACACACATAAATGCTGGATTTACATTGCTTAATTTGAAAAATGCACTAGCCTGTCCTTGAATTCAACTATTAGCTATAATATAATGCTCCATTATAATGCTCCCTTAAAAAATAAAATTTATGGTGAGCAAAGGAATAAGTTTTATAAAAATTTATATTTTATAAAATAAAACTTTAAAAAGGTTAGGAGAAGGTAAAGAGTCTAACGGAAGGCACACAAGATCCTTTATTGACAGGATGTACGGGTTTTTTCACGGATAATATCCTGTGTACAATGAATGGAGGACGATACGCAATGTGGTGATCCTAGCTATGTGATTCATTCAAACTGAAACTTTATAAAGTAGCACATAGGGGTTTATAGTACATGTGACACCAATCTTAATTTCTTGCGATTTTTCTTCTCCAGCATCATGTTCTGAGTTGCGGAGTGCAATAAAATAAAACGTATAGTTAACGCTTGAAGGAAAGTGTATGGTAAGTCTGCAATACCTGTCAGATTTGGTGGAGCTGCCGATACTTTTGAAGCAGTAGTTGAAACGAAATCGTTTCCACATGCTGCTGTCTCTTTCACTGCGAGTACTGTGAGTGGTTGGTACTGGAACTGGAATCGTATGCGAAGCTGATGACGAAGAAGAGCGCTCTATTCTGTTATGTTCATCCAATGACTCCAGACCACGAGGTGCTGTATCATCCTTTCCTCCATCCTGATCCTCACAGCATTTCTATAAGCAACAATACATATAAGGTATGATGAACGATAAGCGTAAAAAGCGAATCTCCGAATAAGTGTACTTCATGCTTCCGTCCTCTTGGCTCCTATTTTCCAAGTAGAGATATGTACATACCACCTTACTTCCGACGTAGAATCAAATAATTTTGCACAATTTTTTTCGCGTACCTACTGCAAGTAACTATTCTACTTCTATTTTCAAAGAGTCCTGTAGTTTCCTTCTGGAGTTAATTTAGTTTAATTTAAATAAGAAATAAAATGAAATGCATTTTTTACATATTTGTAGTTTCAAAGTTTTTTTTCATAGCTTTACTGTAGTAGATACATAAGTACCTTAAAGATAGCTTCAATCAACGTTATACATACATTATTACGTACATTATTACGCGTAATGTTATTACACCCGTATACATGACTTTGAATTGGACACATCTATGTATCCACTTTGAATTTTAACAGCCCCCGACTAAACGGTGATGCGAGTTACCACAAGTAGATCACACATTTATTCGAAGATGTCAGTAGTCAGTAACCGGGTTAGAATTTACTCAAAAACCTGACATATTGTCAAATTAAAAGATTCAAGACCGATAAGGGAATAAGTACAAGAGACTTCATGATTCTATTCTTGACAATAAATCAGCGTTATTATTGCTTGCTGCTTCGAGTCGGCAAAAATAAATATCTGCGACTTGAAAAAGAGAAACAGCCCTAACATCGACGTGCAACCGAGCATATCCACAAACTACAATTACGTATACGAGGTTTACACGTATTGCCATTTCCCTTCAAATTCTTGCCTATCATCAATTTCCGAATTTTCCTATCTTGAAAGGGTCGATCTATTTTTACACCGGAATCTCATCTTTCAGCATGCTGAACCAGTGTCACTCTTTCACATTTGGTATTTTGATACAACACTTGAAGGAATAAAATTTAAGACTGTCACCAACACTGTCAGGAAGTGTTAGACGTTATTCAATTTTATGCAATGCTCCCAAGGACAAGTTTCGATCTGACTTTTTAAACCTGCTATGCCCGCAAACCTATTTATTGTACAAAATCAAAGTTATACCTTCATACCCACGGAGGCTTTACAATCCCTATATATAATAGTATACTTCTAGATTGAATGATTTTAAAAAGTGACGAGGTCTTTTTACCAAGTCAGTCTTCTGTCCTATCATTTTGATAAATGAGATAGGGGTTTCGATCATAAAAAGTATTTTCATGTACAAAAATTGAAGAAGTTGATCGTTAAATTTCATTGCGTTTTCAGTGATACGGAGAGAAGCGAACGATTATTGCGATATTATTTTAACAATAATCGTAGTAAGCACAATAGCACGAGCGTATGGCAAATAATCTTGGATCTTTTCAAAGTCTGAGGTCGATTTTTAATTAATTAGATCATAACATCTAAAGTGATCGTAGCTTCTCAGTACACAGTTAAAAAAGAAAAATATAGGGAGTGAAACACGAAAGAGAGTGACATGAGCACTTTCTGTTGGGCATAGTAATCAAAGTCACTATTATGTTAAGTTAAAGCTGTGATCAAGTAAGATTTCGTAACGAAGCGGGTAACATATGATCTAAACTGCTGCTTAAAATTACTAGAATTGCTGAATTAGTTTACCCAAAAAAATATTTCTTTCCCTTCGTCAGCAGTATGCTTGTACTTTTTTACCTTTAAAAATTGAGATTTAGGGGTACTCAGTCCAGCACTTTATATGTCCAATATAAGTCCTAGTAGCAACAAAATAACCATTCCTGAAAAAGGCTGAATCTTTAATAGGCCTATGTACCTATGTAATATTTCTGTATTCTTTCAAAGTCCCAAAGAGGCTCCTCAGTGGTATCGTAATCGAATTATGTGTTGTAACCATAAGTAGCTTAAAAAACAGACAATAGTATTCTTTACCCGTGGAGTATTTTGATGTAACTTTTCAATGGTTTTCTGACGATGAGAAATGACGCATGCAATCTTTGCGTAGACGTACAACATAACCAGTAACGGCAAGAAGAATGACCCTAATGCTGAGTAGACAACGTATCCCTTGTTTTCATTGTATTCGCAAGTTGAATCCGTGTTCCGATTTGAATCGTACCTGCAATTATTAACAAATTAAATGTCATCAAAATTAATCCTCTTACAAATTTTTTTATAATTTTCATTTCATAGGATCTACTCAAAGAGTAAGTTAGTGCTCAATTTGCTTTGCTTGAGACGAATCGACTGAAAATAACGAATTGAGTACGAGTGTCTACATTTCACTTGTAAATATAATGTTGGCCGACTGCAGTTTCGTAGGAAATGGTACACTAAAGAAAGTTATATCATTTGTTTTTTGTTACTGTCTACAGTACCCATTCATGAAACAGTACCTACATACATACACGTGCATTGGACTAAAGTTACAGCTACAGGATTGGAGTATGGTGCATAGCAGACCTCCACTATGCATACCTATGCAGTCTATACGCCTTTTTATAGATCATAGATACTAAATATTTTTATCGTTGTCATGAGATAAAGCACAAGTTTGGGCTGGAATCGACGGGGGTATCGTATTCGCTTTTCTTTATCTAGCTTTGTAGTGCCAACAACGACGTCATTACGCGACGGTAGAAGCTGATTGATCTTCAAGATTCTCCAAAAGTTTTCCAAGGTAAGATTTAAAAAGGCAGACAAGCGTTGAAAGCCATGCAAGTTGTGGTGAAGCCATAAAGTGTAATATAAGTAATGCATCAAATGAACTTTGGGTCAGCTCAGCCAACTGAAGTAATCCAGAATTCAAAGGTGTCGAAATATAAAAGTGATATACATTACAAGGATATTGTTCGCACTAGGCTAGACTACAATGGAGTAAGGACGAAAAACTAGACACGCGTCTACATTCACAGAGTGATCTGGTTGCTACTAACGGTTAGTTTTAGTTCGCAAAGACTGAAATCACAGCTGGTGGTTACCATTCCTACAGCTAAAGAAAGACTAGCAAATGTCAAGAAAATTCTTTTCGTTCATCCATGCTTTCACACCGATTTCTATTTTTCTGGCTGAATCGGAAAGTGATGTTGCTGAAGTTCAGAGAAGGATTAAGGGACATATTGTCCACGAAAGCATGCTCCTTTTTGACCGAATAACAACAAAATTGCAATACAAATGCGAATACAACCTATTCAATCAGGTCTAGCCTTTTTCTACTCATCCATCATCGTACATCTCTGAGTTTTGCTGAATTAAGCACGTTTTGATCATCACGTTAGTCACCCCATGAGTTCTAGGTTCTAAATGTAACCGAAAGTAAGTACCGTTAAGCTTTCAGTGCAACACTAAGAACTCCAGCGCAAACCCAGACGCTTTCAAATGCGGGAATCAAAATGATAGATTTTAAAGTTTCACCCTCCGCTTTCCTTAGGATGGTTCATCCGAACTGCACTAGACGTTTTACGGTAGTATAATTTACTCATACTCCCACATTTCAATTGCATGCAAAATGAGGGGTTTTGAAATTTGAAAACGTTTATGACAAATCTTCGAATTTAGTTCGGTTAATCGATTATTTAAGCTATAAACAAAAGCGTAACAGGGGCGAAATTCAACTAAACAGTTTATATCTTTATAATCAATATAAATACATACGGCTGGTGTATAACTTGTAAAATTCAGGCAATTTCGTTACATCTACTATTAGATTGATACGGCAAAAATTTGATATGCCTCCTTTTGATAAGAATGATTCTTTTCCGTCCACGGATTGGTTTTTTTTCGTTGTAAGATTAATTGCTCCATTATTATGAATGACGAAGGATCAATTTGTATAAATAATAATGATTGAAGACGAATTCCTCAGAGGTGAGTGCAACACTAAAATACGTAGTAATACATGTTTATAGTCAAAAACTTTTTACGCCTCTAATGCTCTCTCACCATCAGTTCGAGTTCTGTCGTTTAGCTCCTGCCCGTGGTATCCTTTCCTATTAAATATATGG
>JAAXYX010004795.1:0-11832 GCA_036851915.1 Ptenothrix huangshanensis
GAGAAAAGAATTAATTTGTAGTGGGTGCAATCTGGTCTTGTTGTTGAGAGCTACATAAATACAGGTAGCAGAAGATGAAATGGGAGACCGGATCAATTTATGCAGTACATGGAGAGATAATTTGATAATGATAGAGAATGGATGAGAGTAGAAGTAGTTGACTTTTGCTATTACCATTGCTATCGCCCTTAATACCAGAAACAGTTCCAAATCCCAAGAACAAGTACCAGGACTGAATTGGTCTGAGCGTGCAGTACAGTAGAGATCAGAGACAGAAAGAGGATGATTACAGAAGTTGTTCACCAATCTGCTAGGTACTGTCTTTATGTAGGTACTAATTGTGAGTGCAAATTATTGCCATGGGCTTTCATCAAACTAAAACAGAGAGGGAAAATAGCAAGCAAATCATGTGGAGTACCTTAAATTTGAATCCTCAAACAAGAGCACGAGGATATTTTCCAATCCTAAACTTTACATTGAAAATACTCCTCTAGCCCATAGCTAAAACGGAACACAGCATCAAAAGTACCTGAATCTGCTTGCCCCTCCTCCATAGTCTTCTACAGAGTAAATATAATTCAGGAAATAGATGCGATGGTAGTTCCCAAGATGCAGGTGTGCAGCTTAAGGCTATGCATACTTCACCATTCTACATAATATACCTATATATTACATTTTGCTGTAAGGAACCAATGACAGACAGGAGACATACAAATATGACCGGCGGACAGATGAGACGGGTATGGTATGATCAAGATTCGGTAGTCGGAGAAATACTCAACTTCTGTAATATAATACTTTGAATACAGTCCACTGAATGGAATATTCAAACTTTCAAAGGAATTACTTACAGACCGATGGTTCGTGGTTGGAGAGGGAGCATTTATTTTACTACTGATGACTTTCCTATTTTACCATTTTATAGTGACGGCTAGACAGCTTTTGGTTGTGCTTACTCGTTCGCTTGAAATACATAGCAATACAGATATAGTAGCGGCGATAGTCAGTAATTTATTGTGAAAGTAGTGTAGCATTCAACGATACTTGATATTCTTGATAGCAAGTATATTGTATCCTGATGAACTGCACCCGTACATATGTATGGTTTTAATAACCGGATTATTAAAACAGATTACAAATTATTATTATGGCGGAGTGGGGAAAATTAATATTAATTATAAAGCAATAAATTCTTATAGGATTAACATTTTAGCTGAAGGTAATGTTGTGAAATATCGAAACCAAATTAACGAATGGGTCACGGCTTAGTAGATACATACACATAGACAATAACATTATAAAAGTATCCAATCATTACTTCTTTATTCCATTCGCGTCCAAAGTCCGAAGGGAAAAGACTATTAGTACCTACCTACCGAATAGAAGGTAGTTACCGTTCTAGAAAACATACAGAGATAACCTTTCGCAAAATAAAGTAGGTAATAGTAATCCTTATAGCTCTAGTGGTTATGGTAAACGGTTTTCAGCAACATAAGCTCATACTTGCATTCAATTTTCTTCGGCTCTAGACCTTTTAGATGATTATTTGATAATAATATTTACAAGTAAAGTAGGTAGCTATTGAAAACGTATATATATCTATATGATTAGAGTAACCTACAATTTTGCAATGTTTGATTTGTCAATCACTGTAGTCGAAGTTTGTAGCGGATTAGCTACGTTATACTTTCTACGAGCTTAAAAGTTATTATGCATTATCATAGGAAACCTTAACCTGATTACTATTTTATACAGAATTATAGTCACTGTTGAAATTTAGAAATTCCTAATCCATATTGATTAGGGGTATACTACAGTTAGAATATATCGACGATATATGATTATGATTACCTATACATACATAAATCTACTTACATACGGTACGAGAATTACAAGTATAAACCAAATATTCCCACGTCCATCAATTATCAATTATTATCAAAGCACTAAAAGAGTTTCGATAATCACGTACTAATTAGTTAACCTAGTTGCTGACAGTAATTTGATGACTTCTTACACTTACTTCCAGACAAATAGACATTCATTCAATTTTTACTAGTAACGATTTAAATTTAGCTAGTTATATACAAAGTAGATGGTAAAATTGATTCTTAATTCCTCATTAAAAGTTGCCTGTCATGTATGTAAATACCACAGATTTCAAATCTAACTGATCAATGGTAATCACAATTAAACACGGAATACTTAAGCACCTTTATGTAATCTTATACAATATACGTTATAGAATTCATTAGAATTGATTCCTCGTGAATTGTCGCATCAATTACCTATGATTTATCTACATAATTATAGTTAAGTTACAGCGTTTACAGTTAAAATGATGCGATGAATGTTGGAGTAGAAAATAATTAGAAACTTTGAAGTTAATTAGTAGTTATCTTAATAATTATTAGCAGTTTCAGCAGTAGTGTCTGCATTAACCGGTATCTGAGTTCTTTAAATTCATTTAATGTTTTACTCACAGGGTTTCAATCTCTCTAAGATTATACAAGATACATGTTGTACTCATCTTTTTGTTCATTTTTTTAACTGGTCATATTTGTTGGATAGATACCTACATAGGTACACTCTCAAAGATGCAGATGAGCATGAGATTAACAATCCGAGACGATTTGGCGACGAGATTCGGTAAATGAGTTCAAAATATTTTTCAGACGAGTTCGAAAAATTATCCAAAAACAAAAATTGGGACCTATCTCCTCTAACACACCAAATTAAGATCATTATCACGGATTATAAATGTCTTACTCAACTACGATGCTTGGATGTAAAATTTGTTGAAACTCAAGATTTCCTGTTGGGAGAGTGTAGTTATGAATTAGTTTGGATGATGTGTGTGGGATATCGAAGAACGGCACTCGAATTCGACTGTATGTCTTTGTTGGTTTCTCATTTGTCATTTGTGTGTTGACCCTAAAATCCTAATTCTAAATACGACAATGTCAAATTTGTTTTACTTTGTCACATTGTACGTTACGCATAGGAATATAAATATTAGCTAAACCTGAAGTTGGGGCTGGGTACCTACATGAGTTTCAACTGACATGCTATTGCTTACATTCTCGTAACTTGAGTGAGGTTGTCGGAAAATGCTGAGTGGAGAGTGGTTGGTAATTAGATAGGTTAATCTGTATCGTAAACAAAAGGGATGTCACAGACGGCACGTGGCAAATTGACAAGTGTATATTTATATAATTATACCTTTACCATTACCATTACCACATCATGCAATGACAGAATGAAGTTTGACTGAGAAGATTTGTAGTTGCTGATGACTGATGAGATGGTATACTTTTGAAGTCAGCTTATTGTACGGGCTACGCAGATTCGACTTAAATAAGGATACATAGTCATGTGTAGTCTTATACATAGTCTCACGGGATTACTGAGTAGGTATGTATGTGTGTAGAGTGAGTGGTGTGTACGAGTGAGTCAGGGGAGACGGTACAGTACAGTGCAGTGAGTGCTTTGGATGATTTCATATTACACAACACAAAACTTTGATGTGATGAATTAATTAATTAGTGAATTAGCTCTTCTTGTTGATTACAGAGTATTATAGAGTACATCAGCAGAGTATGCAGTGGAGTGACTGAGCCGGCTGAAGAAAACCCTTTCACTGTCGCTCCTCATATTTATTTAGATTTCCCTTCCCATTTCTCAGTTTTGAGCTTTGAGCTTTGGCTTCTCCCGTTTTTCGATTTTTCACTGAACTATAATTACTCAGATTCAGGATCCTTTCTTCATCTTCATTAAATTCCGCTCGTTCCTTTGGAGGCTTTTGGAAGACCATCCCTTCTGGTTGTTGATCGTACATAGGTATTCATGAGAAAGTCGATGCACAATTCCACCGTGGAAGATACCTGACATGAATGGCGACTAAGTTAAAGACGAGTCATGCTAAATTTATTATAACACTCATAGTAGTGGTAGGTAGTTTAGATTAGTTAGTCTTGGTCTGACCATATTCCCACTATCAGTATTAGTATCTTGAAGATTGAAGAGAGCAATCATAAGTATACGTTAGGTCGTAGGGAGCAAATGTAGTTGTAAGTACCTCCAAGTTTCTGAGTCTCAGGACAGCTCTTGTAACACGCATGAGGTACATTACTCAAGAACAGCTTGGTCTTTCGGCATTTCCAGGTTTGAAGTAACAGCTATATCTTCGTATGGCTTGGTCTGGTTTGGTCTCGTCTGTTCTTCTGTAACTGTACACCAAGAAAATTTGCTTGGCTCGTTTTTTCCTTCTTTTTACTGGCAATTCCTTTTTTTGTTGCTTTTACGCTTATCGAATGAGTGTTATCTTTATATTACAGAAATTCTCTCTCCCGATGAGTTTCTTGGGGAGTTGGAGTTTTTGGAGTTGGAGTTGGACCTTCTGGTCTGGTTTGGTTTTGATTTTTTTTCATTCCCTTCTTTTCTGTGTTTCTGATTCGCTAGCTGTAGTGCAGCTGGTCTCTCTCTCTCTATTTTGCTCCTGGTGATTTTTTGCACTTTCTTTTACCTTGTTCAACCTTGAGGAGAGCAAAAAAGACTCGGAACCGAATGCCGAAATTCCATTTCCATCCACATACACCATCTTCGTTACTACCAAATACGACTACCTATCACGATGCCTTCCGTTGATGAATCGAATCACGAACAAGGACGCATATATATCATCATCATCATCGCCACCACCACCACCCACCTTCTCCCTGGTCAAAGTAATCATCATCATCATTCGGATAGCACCATATTACATTCTTTGTAATTTCAACAGTACATTCTTTAGAGGCTCTAGCGTCTAGAGTCAATCCAATCAAAATATTATACACGGATGAAACATACACAATGAATACATGCAACACGAATCTAAATCAAAAGAAGCTCTTTGATGATAGTGCTAGGTGAGGATAGAAAAAAATAATAATGCGTAAAAGATGTAGGGAGAACATGGTGAAAGATTTAATAGTACTTGTACTTACGATCTTAGGAGTGTGACGATGAGAATCACAAACAGCTGGTTGATCATGCGATGCGATGTGAAGTACTTTATCTTATGTTCCATGGTCAAAGCTTCTAGTAACTGATTGTAGATCGAGTGGAGACGATATTAAAAAATCCAGTATTTTACTCGAAGCATTACTTGTTAAGTTTTGTATACGATTCACGACTCACAATATACATTTAGAACATCGAAACACTTCTACATATTGACATGATTACAGACAGAGAATACACGATTGGAGACTGAAGATCAAGTGGGAACACCTTTTGATTCAATCTTTGTCAACTAAGTAATGATAACGGAGCAGGTACCTAGGCCTATATAGACACCAATACTGGAGAAGATAGCGGGTGCCTGATGATGGCGGTAACTGTAGAGTTACTCACAGTGTCAATTTCGTGTCACACATAAAGTATAGTCTTGGTAGTCCGTGTCACTAGAAGGAAACGAAGGGAAAGGGAACCAACAAAAACACTGACACTGGGCTAGCGTTCATCTTCATCATCATACTTGCACGTACGCCGGTACTTGACACTTCTCGGGACAACATATAAATTCAAAATTACACCTTCTCTAGGTCCTCCTCTCCATCGACATCGACATCGACATCGTACATCGTACATTCAACATTGTGCTTTGAACATGGTCCTCGAACATGTGGAGATGAAGAATGTGGAATTCGCCACTCAAGTCAGAGTTATAGGCTCCACTTACATCGACATGGTACATCGTACATCGTGCCGAATACCAAAGTATGACCTTATATGCATGTATTATGTTCAGTGCTCGATGTTGAGAATAAAGAAGGTACACGAGGAAAATACTTGTTCGTCGGATTGGTTTCCATAATAAAACTTAGTTCTGCGTTGTCGTCGAAGCCGTTGCCGTTGTCCTCGTCCTAAACCTCGTAGTCGTCGTAGCAGTAGTAGTCGTGAGAAGTCTTCGTGATGTTGGATGTTCCATGTCGTAGTATGGCCATGGCTCATTGAGCCGTATATATTTTATTGAAGTTGGAGTTTCATCTTGTGTTTTCATGATATTGGATTTTCGACAGCTTCCAGTTTTACTTTTATTTACTACCATACCATAGAACCATGGAATTGGAAGGGCAGTCGACGTCGACGGTAGTAGGAAGTAGCACTAGGCGCTCGAGCTGGAAATGTTAGTCACTGGTGACTGGAGTGGTACTTCGTACGCTCATACTTTTCCATAGTTTGTAGTTTACCAGGGAAACTCATGGGATTTTTATTTTTACCCGAACAGAATGTCGAGATGGAGAGAAGAAAGCGAGCAAGGGCAATTTTCCTTGGGGTATTTCATTCGATTTCACATGATGATCCGTCAAAATCAAAAATTACTTTTTTCACTTCACCACCTCTATCCGGCCAGCAAACGGGCATTACCAGTACCAGCCACCAGCCTCAGCTCAGTTATGTTATATCCACACTGAATGAAAACTAGACATCAACTATTTTCCTTCACATCTCACGTCCCACATAACTTCAGTCTGACAAGATCAACTACTAGGCTGGCTCTTGTAATTTTTCAGCTTTATATATCCATCATCACACAACCAATCGTCAATTTGATGATGGCAATTAATCAGGGAATACGAATTACCACCTTTGACCTTTTAATTTTACCATTTACTCTTCTTCTTCCACGCACAGAGCACTGATTTCAGGATGGGCAATGGGTGCAATGTTACTTTTTAGCAGATTCAGTTCACGCTTCTTACTTTGATCTTTGTTTGTTCGTTCGTGGGTCGTCGTTTCCTGTTTTGTTGTCTCTTGTGCTGTTTGTTTTGATTAAATAACTATCAGCTTCTGTTTCTATTTCCTCCCGCGACTCTCGACTTTCGTAATTTGTGAAGAGAGACACGTGTTCATTTGGAGCAGAACATTTTAAAAAGGTTTGCCCGCTTCACTCAATTGTTGAATTGTCCTTGTCAATTTATACGTAATTAATTATTAGTATTGTACATGTTTACAGTTTATGCACCGTTGGCCGTAGCATTGTTGATTTTGTTGAGATTATGCGACAAGTTCAGGAGATTTGTAATTTTGTAATTAATTTTAGCACTTAATCTAATTATAGAGTTGACTGTTGACCTCCACTATAGGTCAGTTGTGAAATAGTGTTTTAATACTTGTATCATACATATTTTTTATATGTCCATTTTCTTCATACTTATTCTTCATAATTATATTATATCGTATTATGGTATGTACAAAACAAATAATGGCTCTCACGAACGAGGTTTTTTTTATGCAAGTTCCAGCTGGAGAAAGACGGACTTTAGAAAGGTTAACTTCAGCATTCAACTTTGTTTACTCTGACTCTTCCATCCATTTTACATTTCATACTTTGTTGACTTTTGGTTGAATTCTAGTTCTATTCACGCATTCCACATTTGACATCCTACTTGCAGTCAATCTTCATAGTATATTTTGAGTTGTTGAGATGTATAATTAATTGTAGTTGGTTACTTGTAATTGTAGTACATTCATTAAGGTGATGAAAAACGAAAGTCATTGTCATACTTTCATACATAGAATTAGAATATAGTCAATGTAGTTTGTCGGTAGTTAACACAGTAATTAAGTATATTTTTTATATGTTTAAACTAATTACAATTATCAGTTGATAGATTTTGCGTGTGTAGTAGTTCATGTTCATATTCATATTCACCTTTTCTCTTTGTATTGTAGACGGAAGATAATATGTAGTAATATTACGTATGTTGTATGTACATGTATAGAAAGATGACCATTCAACGTCCACACTTCCGCCAACCCACTTCCATTTATGAAGAAATATATTTATTTAATTTTTTTCCAATCATTTTCTTATGAAGGAGCTGCTGAAGAAACATAGAATTACTAAAATACATGTATTATATGTATGTATGTACTCGAGACTCATGACTCAAGAGTCAATTTGACAGGGGAAACTTGAGTGGATTTGTTCTTGTGGTGAACAAAGGATCGAAATCGAGTCAGTTGGGTTGTGTGATGGCTTGATATTA
The DNA here is from genome assembly GCA_036851915.1 of Ptenothrix huangshanensis. Taxonomy (NCBI): domain Eukaryota; kingdom Metazoa; phylum Arthropoda; class Collembola; order Symphypleona; family Dicyrtomidae; genus Ptenothrix; species Ptenothrix huangshanensis. The sequence goes on from JAAXYX010004795.1 coordinate 8,040, forward strand.
TTTTGTTCGTTCACAGTCATGTCATGCTGGCTGTTTCCAGCCGAACAAGGGAAATACAGATAAGCCTCAAATTACTGGAGCTGCCATCGATGATAATGATTTTGTCTGAGGTTGTTGTACCGATTTAAACACTGAGAATTTAAATCTCATCCACCCGAATCCTTTTTGACCCTCGTTAGTATTTTTTTTGTTTTTGTTTTTGGTTTATTTATCTTTATTATCTTGATTTGATGCTGATTCGTAAAATGTTGACTTTGACTTTTGACTTCTGAGATCCTCAGGTGATAATAAAATACATACAGCAGCCTATAATATTCTTTTAAGATGTCACATACGTGATGAAGACGCTCACTAGTAGACAGAAACTTAGTGGAATTTGCTGAGGCATTTGACCTCCGGTTTGCATTGCAGCAGGCAATTCTCCTGTAAGTAACAAATTTACCATAATTAATACCAATTTATCTTATTAATTATTCAAGATGAATATTATAATATCCTATTTATTTTTCATTTAACATTCCTTTGTCTACATTTTCTCGTTTGTTTTAAGTACTATGAAATGCTAATGGAACACTCATTGTCATTTGCATTGTACTGCAGCTAATAATTTATCAAAAATCCGAGATGGATGGCCCGGTAATCTGCAGTTTGTACAATGTTTCATGTTTACATGTAACTTGTTGTCACTGAATCCCACTCAATTCATTTTCGTTGTGATCTTCTTAATTGACAAACAAGGTCTATTGTCAATTGCTCCTACAGGTATGTATTCTCCTCCAGCATTCTATTCAGATGACTTGTGATCCGAGCAATAATTCAATTCCATAGTCACTTCTCCTACTCTGTATTCCTTCCCAACACGAATCTGAGGAGGCGGAATACACATGTAAAACGAGAATCTATTGCTAGCAGCTAAAAAGGTATTATGCCATTCATGGAATCGAGCTTCTGAATGAGTAGATTAAATCGAAACAACATCGTTACAGTGAGAAAGCGCAGTGAAGTGAGAGTGTAGAAATAAATTCAAAAGCTTTCTACCGGAAAGCTAAGCCGGGCCAAAAGAGAACAGAACTACCCACGATCAGACCTGGTTCCAGGCTAGAACCTGGAACTGGAACTGGAGTCGAAGTCGAATTCGAAGCCGGAGCAATATAAATCAACAAATCAACTACTTTCCTCTAAGTACTAAGTAGGTAATAATCCTAACGTATTTAAATACAATACAATGAAGAACGTGAAGTGGAGAAAATCAAGTGGTTTCCATTAAGGCAGGGCTTCGGTGAGCACTGAATGCTGAACAACTCTCCCTGTCCCCTCCCAAACATACACACACATTCATGTACAAAGCGTAAATTCCAGTCGAATACAAATCCTGTGCTAATAAACCAGTAGTCTGCTGATAGGATATTGTAGGTATGTACGTGTAACCCAAACCCAAGTCTCTTATCGATCCATAGAATCCTAATGTAATAATAGGTTCAAAAGAACAAAACAAGCATAGGAGTAAACAATTGTACAATTGGGAAGACAGAAAATAGGAAACAACAAACAAGGATTTCAATCATTCGTAAATACTGAACTCGGGCAAGTATGAATTGTGTAACTTGAGGACGCATTTCTCCCTAGAATCAATAATCTTGTCAAGCCAGAGTCCTGCATATCCTCTAACATCTATCGCTTTAGACATGATCCGAATTTGGCCACGTGAACACAGACTACTCGGTATATCAGTACATAGTACATAGGTATATATGTAGCTCCGTCTTTATCACAATCACAATCACAATCCTCGATTGTTGTATTGTTCCGCCTTGTCGCGATTTGCTTTGAAGTTACCTTTGGATCGTCTTCCACTTAAGTACTACTTCAATGAAGCTCTCTCCTAGCATTAATAAATCTCCCTTCAACTTGGTTCAACTCCAACTCTATCTCCATCCCAATAAACCCCGTATTACTCTAGGCTTACTCAATTAGAAACTAACAAAAACCTCCACAAATTGCTGTTCACTAAAAATAAACGATAATTGTATAGGTTATTTTAGTTCGTAACCATGCACAATGCTCATGTAAGGTAATCTGTCTGGCGACTGAGTAAGTTCCATGAGTTAAATTATACCTATATTATATATACACACACAACAATTTTGTCTAAATACAAATCAGAGGGCGAGGGCTCTTCTCAAAATTGCAGAGTAACAGGAACTAGATTTCTATCAGTGTGCATTAACATTCGATATTTTCCCCACGTGAATGGTACGGTACATACATTGTGGAATAAATGTAGGTCCTTGAATCGTATTTCCTATGCCATTAAGAAAAGCGTGGAAGGAAAAAATCTGCTTTGAAGTCAAGTTTGAAAATGAAACTGAATCCAGCCGTCGTCTCGTGAAAGCATTTGCTCCCAGAGTAAAATAAGATATGGCAAGTTGCTGTCGCTCCCAATTGTGCGTGTATTTATTCTTTTCTCCCCTCCCAATTCCAATCCAAACCGGAGAAAAAAACCTAAATTCTCTCCCAGTCGAGTACCTATGTATACACCATACGGATTCAACATACTCCTCTGTACTCCTTTACACATCGCCCGCATTCGGATCCACGCACAATGTAAATATTTGACAGCATAAATACCTTGTCAGAGCATGGCTCAAGTCATTTTAGTATTTTTGATGGGATGTATCGTTGTAGCTGGAAAGAGTACAGTGCTTGTAAAGAAATAAATGTACTTCCGTACAACTGACGGACGACTACTCCTGTTCCTGAGTAGAGACATAAATAAACCTACCTGATCGTGTAAATGGAGAAACACGCACAATTGTCACAACTTTGAAATATAGACCGTCCTATGTACATTCTACATGTGACATTCTACAGATTCCATCATTCACGTCTGTGTCCATTTCAACTTCAACTATGATCATACATATTTTATTTTATGTTTTTTTTCAGTACTAGCCCTAGTTTGTACTTTTGGAGGAGGGAAATCAAACGATATTTTTGTATTTCATTTCAGTTTTTTATTTTAGGTTCAATGTGTGGGCTGCCTATCTCTTGGATCTGTACATGCCTCGGCTTGTCCTATCACTATAATCAACATCAATGTCAGGAGGAAATCCAGGCTGCTTGAGCTTCTGTGCGTTTGTATGTTGATGTACCCATACATAGTATGGAAATCTTGAACGTACCTACATACCTACATTGCTCTACGGAGCTAAACGAATTGGGAGGAACGGACGAAATGGTACTAGAAATCACGAAGCGGTTCTCGGCGTCAACGTCTCCAAGTTTCTTTCACCGTTCGTCTTCATCTTAGACTGCCAAGCCAAGCCAAGCCAAGCCAAGCCAATGTCAATGTACACTCCCCCTCTCCTCTCTCGCTCTATCTATCTTCCTCCTGAATCAAATCTAAACGATGGCATGTCTTGTGCACCGTAAGTTGACAAAAATATTCTCACAGTTGAGCCACCTTCAAATCCAGTTATATTTTTCACTATTGACATGCCGCTATGTAGGTATCTTGTTTCTAAAGGCGGTTGTGCGTCCGTATGTATTTCCAGTCGAAGTTGGATCGGAGCACAGAGGTTACAAGATATTCTATAAGTATATCTTGACGTGTTGGTGACGACGACGATCAAATTCAGATCTAGATTGAAGACGAGGGATAACTCAAAACTGAAAGCTGAAAACGAACTGAGGAAAAATAACTCTGCTTTTCTCCACCAAGTAAACCTGAACCTACAATTGAGAGTTTTACTATAAATTTATCCAACGCTTTTGTTGTTTGTTGCTTTACATA
>JAAXYX010004796.1:0-11832 GCA_036851915.1 Ptenothrix huangshanensis
ATTATCCTTTTCTAAGACTATATAGGAGTACATAGGTAATATATAACTATAGCTAGCTCGTCTATAATTTTTCTCTTGTTAAGAACAAAGTCGGTTCCCTATTTGGAGAAAGAAATTGGCATAGTTCCTATGCGTATGCACTTAGGTATATAGTGTAGGGATCTATGAAGGAGAGGAAATTGCAGTGTGGCCAGACAAAGACAGCAGTAGCGACCACAGGATTTTTAGGTGTGTTGTAGGCCTGGAAAAAACTTCATCTTCAGAAGCGTAAATCATAAACAATTGAGCCGTTTTCGTGTGAATTTAAAAAACGGCGTCTTTTTTGTGGAAATTTTAGAAACCGCGTCTTTCCTGTGCAAATTTTAAAAATTGCGGCTTTTTGTGTAAAAAACTGCGTCTTTTCTGTGTAAATTTAAAATAACTGCGTCTTTTTTGAGTAGATTTAAAAAACCTGTGTCTTTTCTGTGTCTATTTAAAAAAAACTTCGTCTTTGTTGTGTAAATTTAAAAAAAGCATCTTTCCTGAATAAATTTTTAAAAAAGTGCGTCTTTTCTGTATAAATTTATTAAAAAAACTGCATCTTTTTTGTGTAAATTTAAAAAAAACTGCGTCTTTTTTGCGTAAATTTTAAAAAACTGCGTCTTTTTTGCGTAAATTTTAAAAACTGCGTCGTTTCTGTGTAAATTTAAAAAAACTGCGTCTTTTTTACACATTTAAAAAAACAGCGTCGTTTGTGTGCAAATATTAAAGAGGGCAAAGTTGTTTTTTGAAAAAACACGTTGTACTCCTACACCTACGTGGCCTCCGCCTTGTCACGCTACTAAAACACAGAAGCGTAAGAAAGGAAAGGTTTGCGTGAAAGCAAGCAAGGATGGGGAGAGACTGCGGTCGAAAACGTATGGATTCTTATACATACTAAATATACCCACCTTCCAACAATACTTGCAGTGAAAGGTGAATTATCTACATTGATTCAAACCTTCCTCTCCATCTCTAGGGGCAAGATTTCCGTAAGCGACGGAAAAATAAAGACATTTCTCAAAATATGTATCTAGCTATGAGTATATGCAGCAGATATTCTAAATCTCACTAGACTTTGTTTTGCATAAAATCTTCCCCGAAAAACTATACACATGCATTTTTTCCATACCTCCTTTTTCCTTTCAAATATTCCGCGGTCGTAATAGTTGAGTGAATTACGAGGCAAATCTCAACTGAAACCAAAGTCGTTCTTTTCTGTCTTGCCTACCCTTACTCAGTACAGGCCAAACTCCAAGTCTTTAGAGTGTAATACTTTACTTGTGTAAAGTAAAAAAAAGTACAAGGACGAGTACAACTTAACTCTGGGTGGAAGGAATGAGATGGAAAGCACAGAAACAGAAAGAGAATAAAATTTTCCTTGTATACTTTCTTCGTGAGTCAATATTACATGGGTATCTTATGCTACTTTTTTCCAAAGCATGTAGGCACCAATACAAAAAATCATATACATACAGATATGAGTCTAATATCCTGATAAAGTAATGATAACGTAGTGAGTGAGTGAGAGTCCGTTATATACAGGGGCGTATCTGGAACTGAATTTCGGGGAGTGCTTGATAATTTTAAAACGAATTTTGAAGATTTAACACATTTTGAAAATGTTCAATTTTTCAAACTAACGTTTTAGAAAGGGCGTAATTTTTCCAATTTACAATTTTTGAAAGGGTCCCATTTTTCCAAATTAACTTTTTTTGAAAAGACGCAATTTTTCTAATTTAAACTTTTTACAAAGGTTCAATTTTTTAAATTAACACGTTTTAGAAAGGGCGTAATTTTTCCAATTTAAACTTTTTGAAAGGGTCATTTTTCAAATTTTTTAATTTAACCTTTTTTGAAAAAACGTTTTACACTTTTTACAAAGGTCCATTTTTTAAAATTATCCTTTTTTGGAAGCGCGTATTTTTTTCAATTTACACTCTTCGAAGGTGTATAATTTTGAAAATTAACAGTTTTTGAAAGGGCGTAATTTTTTCAGTTTTTTTCAAATTTTTCTTATTTTTGCGCCATGATATTCAGTGTAAAACCAAAAATTTTGGAGGGTGCTCGAGCACCCCCCTCAGATACGCCCCTGGTTGTATATGTGTAGAGTGAAAATAGGAAAAGTGGTGAAAATGCGTATGAATCTTAGAGTTAGATTTGTATCTGTATTGGGACACAGGAGTTCACCTCACATACCAATAGCATGGAATACGCACTTGACTTGAGTATGAACAGGAAGCGGACTAGACGAGACACAGGCGGAGTACATGCAAAGGCAAAAGCAAAGGGAAAAGGAAAGAGAAAGCACTGCAATGCAACGCAACGCAACGCAAAGCAATGCAATGCAATACTAACGGTTAACCCATCCATTTCCATCCTGTTGGCTTTGGAGAACGAGTCTTTGGTTTTAGTAAAGTTATCAGACTTGAGCATCTAGACCTAGCCAACCACGAACAAATCTAAGCTGAGAAAAGAGAGAAAGTGAAAATATAAAGTTTCTCTCTTTTGTTGGCTCTTCTTATCTGCCATTAGCTTCACTCTCAACACTCCCCATATGTATATAGACGTGCCTATATTTATGCTTTCGATTGGCCATATTGCCTATCGTTAGACACCAAGGGAAGGCATTCGGTGAATAGTGGGCTTACTTTTTACATCTCAGCACCATACCATACCATACCACAGTATGTTATAGTGGGATTTGTGTGCCCAAGTAAGTTTTGGACGTCAGTGTGGGAGTGTCGGTAGATTTGGTTGTGTGCAAGAGAGGAAGAGAGAGAGAGAGGATGAAGTTGACTGACGATGAGTATATTGAGTTATAAGCTCTTTACATGTCTTAGTTCTGTTGCTGTTAACTTCCGGGTGGTAGGATTAGACGAAGGACAAACGAGAAAGAAGAAGGAAGGAGGGGAATGTAGGGCAGAAAGTAAAAGTAAAAGTAAAATGTTTGAAAAAAAGGACTTATGGATGAAAGACGAAATAGAATTGGGAGAAAAAGATACGATTTACTTGCTATTGCTCTACCGTCTAGTATTGGGATTGGTGTATTGGTTTGGTAAGATCCGGAAGTATTGATTACGATTTATGACCGCTTTAGATTTGCCACATAGATTTCAATCGCAGTCGCAATGTGCCGAGTTTAGCACTGAATTCTCTCTTTATGAGAATCTAACCATCCAGTGGTCATTCATCATTGTTTTTTTACACTTCCGATCGTAATTGTTACAGTGTCGTTTTCCTTTTACACGGATACATTCGCTTTTCCGTTAGAGTCCATTTTCTTGTTCCTTGTTCCATGTATGTAGCTACTTAAACGTCAATTCAATTCCCTTTATTAGCCCAATAAAACTGTGGTAGAGTATGAGTCTCTCTCTCTCTCTCCCTCTCTGCCTACTCTCAAAGCAGCCTTTCATATTTGTGGTCCGTTGGGCTAGACATTAGACTTGAGTTTCAATTGCTCCCTCCAATGTATGTATTGCTTTCCCTTCCTTCCCTGGAATTTCAGATGGAATTCAGAGAATAGGAACCTGTTCATAATTTTCTAGGCGACGGAAATAGTTGCCACACGGTAGTCAATGTGTTACGGTATGTAAGTGTATGCACTGTTACTGTACTCCTACATACATAATTGGAGACTTGGACTGTACCTACCTACCATTAGACTACTTGGTCCAAGTGAAACTTGAGACAAACACGAGACCTGGCTTGTTAAGTTTTGTCAATTTATTTCAAGCTTCTTCTTCACTGATTTCCGACACACAAGTCAGAACAAGTTGGAGCTAACAACGTTTAAAGGTTGCTAAGCAATTTCTTAAGCTTATTTGAATTTTATCAACATATCTTCCCTTCGTCTCGACAGTCTGATGTCTAAAGTGATTTGGAGCGAGTAAGGAATACGGAATAGGGAATACGGAAACATAAACACGAGGAGCTAGTTCAAGTATAAATAATGATGTACATGGGAAACAATGTTCTTTCTCAGAAACTCCGGATGCACAACTTGCATAGCTAAACGTGTTCTGGGAAGCGTGAGTGGAAACGTAACCTAACTCACGTATCGCCAACTTATATAAAAGATGTCCCACCACAATACTAATTACAGGGGTATTCCTCTCCAAGTACTTTCCCAGTCCAAGTATACTTCCGAGTCTAATATTAATAATTGTGCTTGTGGGTAAAAATTACAATTTACCGTGCAAAGGCCACAGCCATCAATGGACTGCTCAATGCGTACTAAATGCTTTTTATATTTTTTTTCTCTACTCTCGAAATGGAGTGGAATGGTGGAAGGAATGACGTGAGAACTGAGGTAGGTACCTACATATACACCGTGGCCTTTTTGAGCATGAGTTGAAAAAAGAAGGAAGGATCCCTAACAAAACACTAACGATAAGCATGACTGTGTACCATAATAATGAAATGCACGGGTGGGAATGATGGGAATGATTGGATTGGGAAAAGCTGGAGCTGTGGAGCTGGAAAGAGGGAACCGTGGCAAGGAAATCTAATAAAAAACTCGGCACTTTTAATTATTGTACCCCGTTTGGCTTTGGCTTCGGCACTCGGCAGTTGGCATAATGTGAGATTGTAATTCCATGTTGTTGTGCGTGTTAATGTGCGGCCGAAACGAGGATAATTATTAATGATGAAAACGTTTCGGCCAATGGAGCTAATTTTGAGAAATTTATTTCCAACCGGAAAGGAAGAACAAAGTAAAATGTTGGAGTTAAAGCCAAACAAGGGAAACAAGAACAACAAGAACAACAACAACTGGAGGCAATTTAATTTCAAGTGTACTGTTTCTGTGGTCAGCCCTGATTTTATAATTCACTGCTCACTCTTTCTCCTCTCCTCTCCATGTGTCTACATACCTATGTACATATTTCTATTCTCGTTGCTCTCTCACGTTTTCCTTCTCCTTTTGCGTTTGCGTTTACAAGTTCCATTGCCATTGCCACTGCCACTGCCACTACCATTGCCATTGCCATTGCCATTGCCACCAAGACCGCTAGTGCTTTCCTGGTCTTCCCTTTGCCGTCCTTGTGTCAAATATGCACTCCACTCCTAGGCATAACAAAAACAGGTACATACTCACTAACCGCGCACCCACCTACCTACCTACCTACGATACGATGAAAGCATTTTGTATACGTGATAACTTTATTCGGTAAGAATCCATGGGAGAGTCCTCTGGTAAAGTTAATAGACGATTGCGATGGAGCGTCATTAAAACTTGGCTCATACCGTTTACCACTACTTCTACACACAAATTCAATTAATCCTATTGCAGTAACTTTTCCATTTTGACTGTTCAGTTTCCACCCAGTCATTTCCATTTCCATCCCAAAGCAAATTCACAATCACCGCATTCAATTCCTATCAAGGGATATTGGGAATAGAGAGAGAGAAAGAGAGAGAAAGAGAGAGAGAGAGCAAAAAAAATCTGCAATATTCATTGATGCTTGTATGTATGTACATGTATGTTTATGCATCCGTACCTTGATTCTTCATGTATTCTTGCATTAGGATTATTACCACGGCGCTTTGTGCCTTTTCCAGATTGCATTGTGTCCACTTACATTTTCATTACACTCTAAATTATTTTACATTATCCTTTCATGGATTGCTCGTGTATTTCGTTAGTCTATTATTCGCCTAATAGAATATTAGAGTATTTATGAAAGACAATCTTTAATTTAATTTGCTTGGCTACACATTATGTATACCCTTGCCCGAGATGGATTTGGACTTGGAGTAGGAGCAGGAGTAGGTTTGTCTGTATTTGTAGCCCTAGCTTTGTATGAGTGTTGTGGGAAATCTGATTTGATGATGAGATGAGCGAATCTCTAATACTCTAATAGAAAATCTCCCTCTGGTTCTCCAAACAGATTTGTACATATATACCCGAGATTACAATTGGCCGCATAAAATGTGGCCTTGTGATACTGAGCTAGCTACTGGGGATTATCTTTCATATGTAGCCACCTGCATGTATGGTTCAAATACAAAGCTGTATTAATTATTTTGATATAACGAATTTTGGCGGTATAATAACCTGGAGCTTTTGAACGAGTCTTGAGATGAGCTACAGCTACAGAACAGAAGAGAAAAAATGAATTAAAATGGTGTATGAGGAAAATTTAATAATGCGTCAATTTTCATTTTTATTCGGTTTATTCTTGGTGCTATTTTAACTATATTAACTAAGACAGGTTAATTCCATGGCAAGGAAGATATTGTAGATGAAGAGCCAAAATGATCTAAATCCAAAAGGAAATGCCTTAAAAGCAAAAGGAGTTAAATATTTCACAACAAATTCTAAAATGGAGCAAAAGTTCTTGATTAGTTTAATAAATAATTTTGAATTTCTTAAACTTTTTTATTTTAATAATTGTGAGACGTCTCAAAATTTCTCATTTTAAAAATTCTGAAACGTCCCAAAATTTCTGATTAAAACAATTTTGAACATTTAAAAATTTTGAAAGGTCTCAAAATTTCTCATTTTCCTATTTTTGAAGCGTCTCAAAATTTCTCATTTAAAAACTTTTGAAAAGTCTCAAAATTTTTCATTTTACAAATTTTGAAGCGTTTCAAAGTTTCTTATTTCATTTTTGACGCGTTTTAAAATTTCTGATTTCAACAATTTTAACCCTTTAAAAATTTTTATTTTAACAATTTTGAAACGTCTTAAAATGTCTTATTTCAACTATTTTGAAAATCCTTCAAAATTTCTTATTTAACAATTTTCAAAATTTATTATTTCAACAACTTTGAAACTGTTCAACATTTATTTTAATGGATTTAGGTCATTTTGAATTTAAGACGTTGTATTTGGATTTGGTATTTTTGTATTTACAGCCATTTGGACTTGACTCATGTTGACTCTTCATGGAGGCTATCTTTATAACGCTCCAATTTTCCTATGCACCTACATATATAGGTATATGTACATGTGTGCAACTTTATAATTTGAAAATAAAACTCTATTTGTATCAAACCACCTTGGTGCGGATTCAAATTCTAATCCGAAATCGCAGTGCTGTACTTGTAAATATATTCATGAACCTTGTCTGCAGATAGCCATTACATTAGAAAGTAAAGGAAGGAGCTGCATAGGTAAAGGTGCATTACTTATAGATACGAATAACTTTTGCATGAGCAATTATGAATTTTTCAAGTCGTGGTTCTAACTCTAACTAAAGCCAAGCTGAAATTGATGACTGTGGATATGCGAAAGTGAACCTTGTACTGAGTTCATGAAGCCACTCAGCTTACCCTCGCAACTTGGCTATTAATCTTTTTTCCAGATTTATTATCTCTCATCTTGCTTTAAAGTAAAGTTGTTGGGTGCAATGCAGAGTCCATAAAAGGCAGATTATATGCAAACGCTTGTTTTTAATTAACACCGTTTCACTCACTTATGGCTGGAGTTGAAACCACATCGTTGCTCCTCGCTGATTGCACCAAATAAGACAACTCGATTGTGTGGGGTGCAGACGAGATTCTAGAGAGAGAACTAGACCAGACCAGAGTAAGAGATTGTGTAGTAGGCAGTAGGCATAGGGTACCTCTGTAGGTAATCACAGTGCTGGAAGGTCCTTAGAAGTGTATACTTGATTTGTGTGGGTGGATGTGTTACTTGATCGATTCGATCTATCGACAGCGAGTGCCACATTACTCAGCCTCACTCAGCCATGTTGCTCCAGTATCCGCCTCATATACTCACCTCAATGACTCAATGTATCCATCTTTCACCATTCAATCATCCGTACATACCCCGTCGTCTTCATTCTTCTCATCATCCCTCCACATCCAAGACATACATGCCTGAGCAAATATACAGGGAAATCTCGTTATAGCGACACCTCAGGGGAACAATGTTTTTGTTCGCTATAGCAAAATGACGTTATAGACTATGAAGTATTAAATTTTGGATAGATAAAATGTTTCCAAAAAAGAAGCTTTCATTGGAAAGATTCGATCGTTTCAAAAAGAGTTAGTTAGGAAAATTGGGCCGTTTCAAAAAGCGGTAATGGAAAAATTTGACCTTCCCAAAAAAGTGTTTATTGGAAAAATTCCGCCCTTTCAAAAAGTGCTATTTGAAAAAATTATTCTTTGTCAAAAAGTGCTAATTTAAAAAATTAGTCTTTGTCAAAAAGTGCTAATTTAAAAAATTAGTCTTTGTCAAAAAAAGCTAATTGAAAAAATTAGTCTGTCAAAAAGTGTTTATTTGAACAATTAGACTTTTCAAAAAGTGTTTATTGAAAAAATTAGACTTTTTCAAAAAGGGATAATTGAAAAAATTAGAGTTTTTCCAAAAGGGATAATTGAAAAAATTAGACTTTTTCAAAAAGTGTTTATCGGAAAAATCAGACTTTCCAAAAAATGTTTATAAAAAGACTTCAAAAAAGCGTTAATGAAAAAATTTGACCTTTCTAAAAAAGTGTTTATTGGAAAAATTGGACTTTTCAAAAAGTGTCTATTAGAAAAATTCCACCCTTTCAAAAATTTCTAATTGAAAAGTCTTCTCAAAATATATTAATTAGAAAAATTGGGCCTTTCAAAAACTGTAAATTGGAAAAAGTCGATCATTTCAGAAAGTTTAAAATAGAAAAATGTCACCCTTTGAATCCTTTCAACCCTATAAGTATTCGTTACGAGAATTAAAGCAACAATTTAAACTAATAATTGGAAACATATCAGAGCTAACAACTTCTTAACGAACAAACCCCAAATAAAAAATTTTTGTCCCATCCCAATTAATTTTTTCTGCTAGGGTTCCTTCATAACAATCGATGTCACAGGTTGTTCTTAGGAATAAAAAAATCTTGAACTGATGGCTGATTGAGGGTCCTTTAACTACTGAGGGTTTTTAATAAAGATTCCAATTTCGTATAGATACTCAAAATAAAACTAAAAATGCATAACATTATAAAGTTTACGAATTGAACGTGAATGTAATTGTGGAGCAAGCTGGAGGATAACATTATGGGGAACACACCGATAAAAAAGTGTGCTATAATTGCATATTTAACATGAAAAAACAGATTTTTTAACAGGAGGTAATGTGTTGTCGTTAAAGGGAAATTGACGTTATAAAGGGGTGTTGTTGTAACGAGATCTCACTGTAGCTGAGGAGGAGAAGGAGCAGGAAAAGGCCGGAAAGGAATTCAGGCGGTTCTAATCTGACTGTCCTATCAAAGTAGGCAGATTCTAAGGGAAACAGACAGAGAGAGAGAGAGAGAGAAGAGTAACGAGAGGGAAAGCTCAGTGAAGGTTGATTGGAATCGAAATTCTTTGCCTTGTTGAGCTTTGTCAGCGGTTCGAGTTAAATTATTGAAGGAATTCCCGGTGTCTGTATTATCTCACGGTTAAAAGCATATTATTCGAAGACGTCGTCCCACGTCTTTCTTCCTGTGTGCAGCATGCAATATGCACAAAGCATATGAAATGCCTCCTTTCACTTACTTTCCTTTGAAGATTCCATGAATAATTTTCCCCTCCTTGAGTTTGGTTCCTGGTTTGGTTTGGTTTCGGTTTCCTCAACTTATACAAAAGCGAGACGAGGAGACTAGACTCACCGTAAACTGGAAAATCTACTTATTCTGTAGCTCATTTATTTCCAGTTTTTATTGGGATGCATGCATTATTTGGGCCTCGAGTTATTTTCCATTTGTCTCCCTTACATCAATCCCAGTCCATTTACATGATGGTAAACGGGAGCGTAAACGTAACAGTAAAAGTAAAGTGTGTACTTTCATCACTTCCACTTTCACTACCCATTACTTTGCAAACTTTTATATTTCATCAGAGTCGCCTGTTGACTAAATGAAGACAGAGGGAACCCTGGGATTATGAGGGAGAGCAGATAGGATAGGATGTGAATGAGTGTGTGTGTATACCGAGAAAGTATTACATGGCAAAAGTTTAAATGTTGGACGAGCACAAGAGAGACAGAGAGAGAGAGAGAGAGAGAAGAGGAAGAAAAAAGAGAGGAGTTGGGTGATAATATTTCTTCTCGTCAGTTAAGTGCCATTGCATTTCCTTGCCACTAGCATACTCTCCCTATGCTATGTATATAGTTTATATACTGCATATAGCATCTTATGGAATGGGATGGCATAGAGAAGAGAAAAATTATTACCCTAACCATAAATATCAAGTTTCAAGCTCAAATAGCGTGACCTGATAGTCCTCATATGCACTTCATACACGCATAGACACCGTATAATGACGAAGGCTAGAACGATGACTGTGTGGTCGAGTAAAAATGTATTTTTTTTGTTCTTAAAGAAGAAGAAAGCATGCTGTCCCCACTTGATTTCTTATCTTGTTCTTACCACCACACACAGACACACACACACACACACTCACTCTCTCTCTCTCACTCTCTCTCACTCTCTCTCTCACTTGAATCTTGAACTCCGACCGCACGTCTACTTTCTTCTAATCGCATTAAAATTTCATTCGCCTCCTTCCAACTCTCTCAACGGCTGGGGATAATAATCATACGGACTTGCCATAAATTCCTATTTCACTTTTATTCCTTGTAATTGAATTTGCTCCATAATTTTTTTTCACTGCTCCAGCTTCTACTACTACTCTGTATGTACATACATATGTGCTTGGTTGGCAGTGCATGCTCAACTTCCAACTTCATAAATGTTTCTTCTCCACCACTCTTCTATTTTGATCCCATTATTTTATTATTTATTTATTATCCCGGTCATACTAACTTTAAAATAATTGTGTATGTCAACACTAAATTTAACTTATTTAACCAGTCACAATGACAATCACATTATTTACATGTGCCACACCAGTCACAATGGAGGACAGGAATGCATACTATACTACAGTATACTTTACTATACTATACTATACTGTGCTATACTCAAATCTTTACTATGGGTCTCAGCACCGACTTGACTTCTATATGACTATGACTAACAATATGCATATGTTGTAGGGACGATACTTTGCAGGTTTATATATACATGTATGTAAATGCAATTGTGGAAAAACTTCTGGGATGTTGCAAGTTTTGAGGAGGGATAGAGGGCCTTAATCTGATTTTGAAATCAATTTTGCACACCAAAGCCATCCACTTTTGGACAACTGCATCCTTTCGTCCAGCATGGTGTGTGTAGTTTGATGTGTACTTGTGAGAATCAAGGGAAGTGTTGACAGCATATTACTATTTGCTATTGCTATGGAGAAGGCATTCGGAATTCTTGTAGCAATCCAAATAAGTTTTATCCCTTAACAGAATATCAGTAGAGAAGCGAAGGGAACGGAGCTATAAGGAAAAGAGAGCAGGGTGACGTTCAAAGATGAACGACAACGACATGGCAGAAACAAGAAGAAAGAACGAAACGATACTTTTGAAATACTCCCAACAACTTTTAACTTTTACTTTGTCGTTTTTCTTCGTCCTTTCTCTCTCGCTCTCGCTTTCTCTCTCCTTCTACTTCTTTCCCACAAAGACGACAAGTTTGAGAGTTGATCGTTCCGCTGATCGTTTGAACATTGTTAGGGGTTGGTTTTTTATTTTCCAGATGAGCAATAGGCTTCTCTTTATCCTCATCCTTGTCCTTGTATACACTCGACACACGCCCTGTGTATATACATATGTATGTATCTGAGTATAAGATGATAGAGTGACTCATGATATGATGTTTTCGCTTTTGTAAAAAAAACATATACGCCTCCATAACTATCCATTTTTGTTCCGCTCCCACTTGCAGTATACTTGCGTAGATACTCCCATTCCGTAAGATTTATCTGCACCTTCAAACATTATACTTGTTT
>JAAXYX010004797.1:0-11831 GCA_036851915.1 Ptenothrix huangshanensis
GCTCCTCATTATTGAGCTCTCTGGGGCTCTCGCTAACTACCAGTAGATACTTGCTAACGACTCTTTGAATCAACTGTAAACTCAAACGTTAGATAATAAGAAAGTCCGAGTGAAGGAAAGTCATTGCAACGTGAAGTCGAACGAACGGAGGAGCAAAGCAAAAGCAAATCCTCAAGCCTGGCCTGGCACTAGCACTAGCACTAGCATGGCATATGTCCGTCAAGCAGTCACGTTAAAGTCAAGTCGAGATGTGATGTGTGATGAGACGAGTAGTCGAGTGTAAATACAAATAAAATGTCTGTAAACCAACACACAATAACAAAAGTCATCAAATCATCAAAGACCATCCAACGCAAGCCATATAGATAGTCTTAAAAAACATTGGTGGTGTGGTGTAGTGATGTAATAGAATGTAAGTGAAAAACTCATAAAAAGCTATTGTAGTTTTGACTGGTAAAAGGAACCATGTACTGTGTTGTCTTGTGTGAATTGATGTGACTGACTGTTGCCTGTTGATTGTTGATGTTACAGATTTATTTAAGATATGTACCTATTTCACTCGCACACTCTATTACTTTCCTATCCTATTGATATTGGACTGCATATTGGCATGGCATGGCATGGCATTGGAATTGGAATTGGCATTGACATTGACGTCCACGTTGACGTTGGTAACTTAAGGCATCATTCCACCACATGTCATTTCCAACTAGTTCTGGCACTGAACTGACAGTCGTCAGTACTTTGCTGGAAAATGCAATATTTATTTCTTCGTAAATCTTCTCCGTAAGTATAACTGAGTCGGTCGTTGTCGTTCTTGCTGTCATTGTCATTGTCGTTCTCGTTCTCGTGCTTTCCTTCCAACCTTCGAACTTTGATTTCGAACCACGCAAACATACAATGAGGATACGATACGATCAATCGATTGGAGATACAGAAAACAAAACCCACGAAAATGTTTTACCATCGAGGAAAAGTTTGACGGAAAAGCAATAAACTGTGGTATGTTAAGGAAAAGGAGTTACATTTACAGTGAAATAACTTGTAAAAAACAATAGAAATGTGTGGCATAACATAACACGTAAAGTCAATGAGATGTTCTTCCATCGAAATGGAACAAGGAATAGTATAAGAGTCAGTCAGGAGCTTTCAACACGAACAAATTGAAAAAAAACTGAAGCGTCAAGCCGAAGCGGTACTTCGTTGCGTGCTGACACTAAAAACTGAAACTGAAGCCCAATACGATTTGAATACAATCTGTATTAAAACACAGAAAGCTAGAATAAAAACTTGTTCGAACAATTATCTACACTTGGAAATGGAACCTAAGAGAGTATTTTGGATAATAAAATATTCATGGAACATAGAATTATTGGTTTCCTAGCCTAAAGTAAAAAATTCAAAGGGTAGAAAAAAAAGTATGGAAGAGCCTGCTATATTATCAAGGTAGACATCTAGCTAGACAGAAGATGTGAAATTCTAGATTTTAAGGAGATATTGAATCACAAATTTAACTGGTAGTTCTGCCTCCGTGAGGAGTGATACCCAAATTTAGTAGATTTACGTGTATATTTCAATATATAATTAGTGCAGTTATAAATATTTATTTCTGTGGTACAATAAACTAAAAGTACGTTTGTTCACTTGGTTTACGAATCAAGGGAAATTCGTTAAGAACATCAAGACCAGTAATTCGTACAGTAATAACGTACATACATAAATATACTAGTAAGTCATGTATCCGCTTACAGACGTGATCTGATTTCCACGATTTTTTGAAAGCACAGGAAGCATAATGTATCCCAATCTGTATATATTTAGACAGGCAGTTTGATTTACTGAAACCAAATCCAGGTCATATTGTGACCTAAAGGATTGGAAGTACCAACTACAAATTACTGGTTATTTATACATTCCATGTTGGTAAGACACACACACACGCAGACACAGCTCCCGGCTTTTCCACTCACCTCTGCATAAGCTATCATCATCCATACATAGATTCACCCCAAGATAAATTATTTCCTTGCGTAAATCCAAATCCAAATCTCAAGCTACAATCTTAGCACCGTCTCCTCCACACAAATGGAACACCACAACAACAAAGCACAACTGAAAAGAAAGTACGTAAACCACAACGCATGAAGAAATGCGGCAACGAGAATCGTTAATCGTTAATATAATAAATATATTGTGAAAAAAAATCATCCGTTGTGCTCCCGCTTCATCCAACTAGAAGAAGGAAAAGAAATGATGATGCCTTCCGGAAGAATCTGACTAATCTTTACAATTTTGGGTCAGATAATACATGTAATAAATAATGATTACAGAACCTACCGTACAATGCTCGGGGTCTTAATACCCGGTTTAAAAAAATGAAAAATCTAAAAAACAGCCTGTGTGAAATCACTAGACTAGAGCAAACGCAAAGCTTATTATCTCACCGCACAGTGGTACCGTACCATTATCCTGTACTTACTTACTATGATACAACATACAACCTTATATCGACTAAATTCATAACAATAGCGTAAAAAGATTTTCCTATTCTTTTCATACCTCCTTGCTTTCTTCTATTCTAGTAGGATCAGAGCCTAGGTTAACTGCTACACAAAACCAAGACCAAAAAGCAGTAACAAAGGGAAGAAGAAGAAACTACCGCACCTCACCTAATCCTATTTTTCGGTGCAATGCCTACTTTAAACTTTATACTCCCAGATTACAGTCCGATAAAAGACCTTCCATTATACCATCATTTTCTCTGTATTACACAGATATTTTAAGGCGTTAAGCGAAATACGTAAGCTTCATCGGATCTGGGACTAGAAGTTGGATTTAGCTCAAAGTTTTTTTTGGAGTTGGGCAGTAGTAGGTAGTAAGGGCGTGTGTATGACTTTTATCGAAAATCACAAGTATCTGGCCCTCTGTACATAGTAATCACTTACTTCCCATTATATGCGTAAGTAGCTAATATACATAAGTACCTACTTCTGTATGGGTATCTGCACATGGTACATATAAGAAGAAGACTAAGGATGATCATGATCAGATCAAGTAAGGGAATGAACATCCAATTGGATATAGTGAGGGAAAGGCGTGTGGCTGGCGGTCTTCTGATGATCAACTCAACATGTGCATTTTGTCAGTGTTCAAAACACTGGAATTCTCGTAGCGTTATCTCCAGCTACGAATTTGACCATCATCCACTTATAGAGCCATGGCATCCTACACTACCACTACACCTTCGGAAAACCATCCAAGAGAACAGATGATGATCAAGCACCTACCTGGGCATCCTCTCAATCCCTCATGCTCTTACTTTCTTTAATTGAGAATGCCTAGGATCTATCTTTCTACATACTAGACATGGCGAAGAAAATGTGAATCTGAGAGTGAAGACACATAGGTGGACGCATCTCTGCAACTCATCATTGTTCTTCCTTATAAGCTTTTACTCGAAGGTCCAGCTTCAGCCTCAGCTATGCCAACCCCAACACCAACACCAACATGAACCAAACCAACAACCTCTGCTCTGCTCTGCACTAACACCAACACTAAACCAACTGTATCTTGCAATGCATCTTGGTTGCAAGAATCACGTGTGTGTGCTCGAGAATAATACATAAACTGTACCTGTAATGCATTTTATTTGATGCATCTGCCCTGCATCATCTTTATTTATATATTTATACACGGAGATGCAGATACATAACAAAAGCTCAACGTAAACTGTGAACTGTAAACTGTGAAAGGATTCAAATTAAGCACACATAGAAAAACTTGAGCTTCCCTGCCTGCATCATTTTCACTGACTGCATGAAACCCTGGATAAAAAAATGTAACTTCCAATTAACCCTCCATCTGTCGATATATCCTGCGGTGTTAAAAAGTTAAAACTGAAATTTTTATTTCTTTCATTCAGATGCAGGATGCGTTCGTTAGTTTACATGCAGGCATCTATGTAGGTAGGTACTTAGGTACTTGTATGTATATCTACCTGGTTAGATACACAGCAAAGATGCTGAACTTAACATTATTCAACCGCTTAATAATACGGACAGGGTTAGAGTTAGAGAACACAGCAGAACCAAAACCAAAACCAGAACCAGCACTAGACAAGACAAAAATAAAAATAAAATATGAGCTCTCTCACTCTAGTCAAATGACTCAATAGCCCATTATAAATAGGTAGTCACTTTGTGGGCCTAGATTAATTTCTCTTTTTATTCACCCCTGTAAAGAATTAAACTCATCCCATAAGAGTCAGACTACGGTTTCTACATATTAATACGTTACAACTAATCCTGCTGATGCATCCTGCGTAATAAGCAACGAAGGCAAGAACAAAATATGCAATCAAAATTGAAAAAAGTGTAAATAAATGCACAGATTGGAGCGAAGGAAAAAAAATGAACGAATAATGAATTCCTTATCACCTGGTTCTTGCCCTAACTTGCCTGGTTGGTCTTGGTCTGGAGTCGGACCATCATATAAATGACGATAAATCCACGCAGACATATGCGTAGGTATATCTATATTCGCTATCTCTCCTCAACTCGTTCGTATTTTATGATATTTTCCGTGAATTCTCACCTACACGATTGTTAAACTTTGTACTTAAGAAACCTCCTCTTCGGACTCAAAGTAGAATGTATCGCGACAAAGTATCGTAACGTAACCTTAGCCCACATGCTTCGATTCGAATTCAAGACTGCAGAAATTAGACTGGATCATCTGAGGTAATGTAGTGTGTATGTATGCATCAAGTAAAACCTTAATCTTTTGTACTTTGCTAACAAGTTGTAAACGGATTGCATTAAGAACTATAATATACCAACCTATGTATATTAGAGTGCAAGATGTATAACGTTCTCCTACACATAATTAGGTGCATTATATGTACACGACACTCTTCCCTGTTGTAAAAGCAGATAATCTCTGTGCACAATAATGCAAGAGCAAGATGCATTTAAAAGTTGCAGTCCAGTCCAGTCAACCTTGGTAGTGTTGTATGTAGTTGTAGGCACTAGGCACTCGAGTGTATTAGCTCTAAGCCAGGGCCAGGGTATATACTTGTTTTAGGCTATGGTGGACGATAAAAGTCGTAATCGTAATATATTTGCCTATCAGCGTCTCCGATCAATCAATAAAAGTTCAAGTTCAAGTCTCAACACAAAAGTCGAGCAAGACGATGCTTGTGATTGTGAAATTTCCGGTTTTCCATTATTCTTTTATTCTTTCTTTCGTTCTGTCTTGTTGTTTATTTTTTTCGATGGTGGGCTAAAGCATTAACAAGCTAAAAACAAAAACGAAAGGTCGTAAATTGTATTATGTACACTATAAATTGTAATAATTGTAAATCCTATTCCTATTTTTTCCCTTCTCTTTCCCTCATCCCCAGTCCCCAGCCGAGGCACAGCACTGCACAGCACAACCATAACACAACAAACCACAATTTACACACAAGAGCAATAGCAACAGCCCCATCGTCATCGTCTTCGTCATCGCCATCGTCCTAGTCTTGTCATGTCACGTTCGATTCAATTATAAAACACAAACCGAAGACAAGACAACGCTCCACACCACAACTCGTTCAGCTTTTATTTTATTATTTACTTTTATGCACTTGCAAGCAAAGTTCTTGGGTAAAGTCTCAAAGAATAATAAAGGAGCTTTAAGACAATAAGATCATTGAAACTTCAACATTGAATCGAAAAAGTGCTGCAGTAAAAATCCATGGATTACCACAAGAATAATATAATAATGACAACGTGTAAAAAATATTACCATCAAAAACATTGAATTGAACATACCTTGTGGATTTTAAGCTATTATAGTATTGCATGATGATGCGTGACCTTCTACCTGTCTATTCTGTTGTCTCCAAAGTTGTTCAGCCATTGTGTGAAACTACATGGTTGTTCTGTGCTCTGCTGTACTATATCCTACCGTGGATTCTATACAGACACCTGAGACACTCAATAAATAAGAACAAAACGAAAGAAATAATAGAGATGCCGAGGTAATTTACAATTACCAATTAGTACTTAACTGCGGATGCAAAGTTAAAACCAAAGGAATGAAAATTATGAATCAAAATTACAGTTCAGTGGGAGGTTTGCACTTGAGCTCAATTAAACGTCAAGCATGTGAGCATTGTTTCACATTTTTCAGTCGATACCATTCACGATTACCTACACCTTCTTTTTCTTTCCTAGTTCAGTCATAATCAGACTAACAGCAGAGTCACAGTCAAGTGTCGACTACTAATACAACTTTAAAATAATAGAAAAAGGACGGGAGGGAACGGAAATCGAATGCGGTGTAGTTGGTTGTTGGTAGTGGTAGAATGAGGAATAATTACAAAAACAACAATAAAAAAGTCTTCAATTCAAAGTTGGAAAGCTGTCGATGGCAATTCCTTCAACCTTACCTTTACAATTCACAATTAGCTAAACAGCGACATTCGATATTGATTCGCCTTGCCTTGTAGCTGACAGCCTCAATTTTAACTTTATCAAGACAAAAATTCATAATAATAATGAGCTTTTGTTTTAACGACAATTGACGACCGTCTGAAAGGTATACGCACTTCATTATTGCAACTTTAAACCTCCTATGTATTTTTTGCTTGATTTTATTATCATTCAACCACCGCACGTAAGTAATAGCACAGGTAGAAAGAACCAAAGAAGCAAACTACCAAATAGTAAGTCATCTTTACATAATAGGTGCACTTGACTAATGCAATTTTTTCTGCTACGTTTCGCTCAATGAAGTCCAGTCCAACGTCCAACTCGATGTCCAGACCAAGACTTTAAAAGTTGGCAGAAAAACTACTCGTCGCGCCTTATAGGCACTTAAAGTCTCTCCCATTTACTTATTTACATTTGACGGACTATGTAGTATCTTCCTACATCTTTAACTATTATACAAATCAACCTACACAAGACAGTTTCAAACTTCATAATTCAAACCCTGACTAGGTTGACCAAAAGACAAACTGCGAAATTAATGCAATCATCTGCCAGCACTTACATACAGGAACATGAACATGTACAACATTGACTACGAGTTATTTTGGTCTGGTCTTGTAGGTCTGATAATTTCTTTTGTTGTTAAACATGAAAGATGATGTAAAAATGTGAATCTGACGGCCTGCTTGATGACCATGCTTTGGTCATAAAGTACCTACCGTCAAGAAGACACACACGTACAGGTAAGTAAGTACGCCAACTAGTATGTGATGCCAACACATTTTTTCCTTTCTTTCTCTCTCACTCACTCTCTCACTATCTGTCGACTACTAAACATATAATATTGTCTGTTTTGTAGTTTGCAAATGGAAGGAAGAAGTAATTGCAAGACATAAATTTTGGTGAAGTGTCACACGACTGACTGGGAGCAATGAAGGGAATCATCATCGCCAAACAAAACCATTATCTATGCGTTAGCATAGTATTGCAAAGTATTGGTATGGGTAAGGGAAGGCTTAGCAAAGTGATAGAACAACAACAGTAACAGTAATGTCTGTCAGATACACACTTTTAGACGAGGACGAAACAAAAACAACTTCTACTAATAGTACGACAACACTAGTTATACGTATTCCCCACTATAGTTACATTTTAAGCTCAATTTTATGTCCATTCAACAGAACAGACCAGTTCGGGTTTGGCACTGTATACAGGTAAAATACCAACACCAAGACCAAGACGAATACCCAAGACGCATCGTTAGAATCCCAATGATCACTGAGTAAAACTTGTTAATGTGAATACATCCCCTGACAATTGTTTTCACAATCAGCTCTGTTTCTATTCTGCACTAGGGTCTCCGTCAGTCCTTCGCCGGTTCGATTAGCATAGGTACGTAGGTACATATATATTTATGGGATGTCAGTGAACGTGCAAAAAATGTAACAAAAAGAAAAATCTGTATGGTGAGGACGAGGACAGGATCTAGAGAAGCACATACGTACATATGTATGAAGGAGAAGGATGATGAAGTGCTTCGACTTCAGCAACCAACGTCGAGCAGCCACTAGCCATTGCCATTGCCATATTCATATCCATAGCTATCAACATCATCATTGGCATCGTCTTCGGCATCGGGCCTCTTACTCTCGGATTTCTCCTTCTACTCCCTATTCTTTCTGGTTATTACTATTATTATTGTTGTTAGCTTTGCTTCGCAGTTTTAAACCTCTCGTGCTCAACGTATTATTTTACATATTTGGTGTCCCATACGCTTCAATGAATAGAACTGTAATCATAGCAAACCAAGGCAAAGTCAAGCCAAGCCAAGCCAAGCAAACTAATGTAATGCAATGCAATGGTGGCTTCAAACATTTTGGCAGGTTTACGATGACTTCTTTATACAACAATAAAAATTATTGCGGGTCAAACCTAAGTGGAAACTGCACATAACAATAGTCATAACTACAAGCATGTAATACAACCAGAGTGCAGGAGACTACTGCTATATTATTATATAGATATTATAAAAGACAGTATAATAGATGCTCCGGTACTTGAATTTGAATTGTGTAATCTGTGTGTACTGTATACTTTGTGTATCCCAATACTATGTACTTACATATACACGTCTACAGTCCACAGTGCTAATTCCATGCAAATTCAATCATGTAGGAGCAACTTTTAACTTTGACTTTTGCCTCCTGGATATTTTTCATATTTTCATGAGTCAATTCTCCTTTATGTATTGATCTTAGGCATGTATCGATACTCTCCTACAACTTAAGGCTTTAAATTATGACTTCAAACAGTTGGCTGTTGGCTCTGGCATTGGCATTGGCATTAACACTGGATTGGCTTGACTCGGCTATAAACAGTTAGACGTGGAGCAAAGAGTAAACAGCAGCCTGAAAGAAGTTTGATACTTGAACTGTGTTCAGGTATCTCGGAATCCCTGCCGTCTTGCATTTTGCAAGGTACATAATAATTAGAATAATATTGATAAGAATGATGAGGTACAGTGCTGAATGCTACAAATTTTACGGATACAGTTGTTGAAGTTGCAACAGAAACTAGAGATACAGGAAATGGCCGGAGGAAAATGCAAACCAACAAACAATACCGACGAGCAACATGTAGTTAGGAAGGAATAGGTACACTACATACCTCCTAGCTATACTTAAACTTCACAACACTAAACACACGACAAACACACATACAACATACAAGTGAGCCCCAAACAAGCTGAGCATGCAGTATCAGTAGGTACGTATAATTATAAATGTAGATATGTATCCCTTTCATTTCATAATATATTTTTGTGCATAGACTAGACTCTATGCCTCAACTTGACTTGACACTTGCTGACTTGATAAAGAGACGGGATGAGTGAAAAAGAAAATAATTCCTCCACCTTGAGACAAAACTTGACCCAGGAATGGAAGTTAATATGGTCTGGCATGGTGTGGCATGAACATTCGTTTGACGTTTAAAAGCACCAGGGTTAGGGTTGGGACTCCCATTACATTACCGTTGCCGTTATAAGCATAGCGTGATGGAATATTGTAAATTGCAATTGATATATAGATACATACAATAATTGAGACTAATATCTGCATTTTTCATTTTATATATAGTCATGATGCATCCACATCCACATCCTCATCTTCATCCTCAACATCCACATTCAATCCAATCCAAATCCACATCCACCATAAAACGGTCAATGGAAATATCGTAGCCAAAGCGTCATCGTCATGCATACCGTGCCAAGCCATGTAATACAATCTAGTGTAGTGTAATATGTAATGTAATCCAATGCAGTGCAATGTAAACAGACAACAAACTGCCTCGAAGCTCTAATCTAAACTAAAGCCAAAGCCAAAGCCAGAGCCAAAGCTTAAGTCGAGACATTAGAAGATTAGAACACTCTAACGATAAGCTCCGCTCCACTCCACTGTTCAATTCCCCGTCGACTAGACTGGGTCTCGTATTAGTATACCTGTGCTGTTGACTGTTTAGAGTTTAGTTTGCATCCTCAAGATGAGACTAACGTAAGAGGATGGAGATGATGGTCATCATTATCATTATCATCTTCATGATTATGACTCTGCCAACAACTACAAACTACAAACGCTACACGCTAAATAAACCTATTCTCTATACGCTGGGTGCTGTAAGCGACTCTTCTCAACATCCCTATCCCTACTTACGTTATCTCCCTCCCAGTTTTTAACGAGACAAACTGCAGACTTTAAAAAAACCAAACTTTCCAAGTCTTTCCTTTGAGGCCTACAATTTCGAAATGAATTTCCCCCAATTTCTTCCTATAAGATGGGATTGCAATGGCTCGATTCCACTTGCATTGATGGGTTCTTTTGTCTCTGCTCTACTAATACTGTGATGTTGTTATACGAAGGTGCTATAGTTCTAGCTCCGACCATGCATAATGTTGGCCGATGCTGAGGCGGATGCCGACGAAGACGACGCTGGTCTGGTCGGGGTCGATTTCCATTAAATTAAACGATTCTCTATCAAATATTTTTCACCTATTGAGCTTATTGATTCTAATGATGGGTCTACCTCCACTCTGACAAGACTGTGCACAACTTTTGGTCTGCTTTCCTTAGCATCGGCATCCGCATCGGCATCGGTATTTTCCTGTGTGTGTAAGCGATTCTTCTTCCCCTGCTCCAAGTTTCTAATCATAAGTCTTACGTTACTAAAATACATAATATGGTTTGGTAATTGCCCAACATACTGTTGGTCAGTGTACTAATAAATGCAAATGAAAGGTAAAGGTAAACCTTTCCCAATTGAATCCCTATCTGAATTCAAAATTCAAATTCAATGCACTGCCATGTCATGTCATGTTAATTTCATTTCATTTCACTTTAAAACTGCTATGAATGCATAACTGCATGCAAGAACTCAAACTGAACTCAACCACAACATTTATTTTATAATAAGCGTTAACATATAAATTATACACTGTATGTACCGAATACCAAATGACGAATTGAAACTGAGCAACAAGTTAGTTAGCTCCAAAGTACATACTACATACCAATCTAGAATGCAACGTATGTACTAGTATGTAGTCAATTCAATTCTATAAGATAATACTGAACGAGCATCAGGTCTTTCTTAGGCTTTGGCTTTGGCTTGGCTAATGGAGAATCAACGAACGTATTACTTGGTACTTGGTATATAGAACAACTTATCAGAAATCGAGCTGGAAATCCGACTGGTTTTTAAAGCCTCCAGTTAAAATCATCACATCAACTCTTCTTCTGCTTCTTTGCTTTTCGTTTTGGCTTTGGCTTTGACTCTGGCTCTGGCTCTGACTCAGACTCCACATCCCATCTGCTTCTCTCCAAACTTTCAACTTTATCTGTACACAGTCACCAACCAAGTCTGACTTACGCAGCCAATGAACCAAACCAAGCCAAGTCAAACCAAACCAACGCTCTTCATCAAATACCTGGTTCAATTCAATCTCTTCGTCTCTATAGCTATCTACTGTCTACTGTCTCTACGACTGTCTTATATCGAATCAACAGAGATTCACTTGACTGATGCATACCTCCACATCCACATCCTCAGCCACACAACACATTTCAACATTCTGACTCCGGCTCTGGTTCACAATTACATATTATCCTGTAAATATTCTATAATTCTATTTATTCATATATTCCAGCCATACCACCTGTACTTTGTTTCCACTACTTCTACCTTTCCTACCACTTTAAATGCAAACTTCCAACTTGAGAACCTAACCTTTTCCTCAAAAACCCTACAGGATGTCAATCAAAGTAATTCAGTCCAGTCATCTCAGCGCATCATACATAG
>JAAXYX010004798.1:0-11831 GCA_036851915.1 Ptenothrix huangshanensis
AATGTACCATTATTTTCAGAGCAGTTTAACATGTCTGCTGTGCTCGAATTTGCAAAATACAACCGTTCCGTAATGAATCCAGTTGAAACATTATACGGAGATTTTAAACTTTGAATAGGACTAAGTAAACGTCGTGGAAGCTAGTATAGTAGAAATAAATATTGTATAAAAATAATCGTGAATGTGTACCTAGACTTTCCCGGAAATCTATTCTATCTTTTGTTCGTCGTGAGTGCCAAACAAAACACTAATAATCCTACAAACATTCTGCCAAAATCCAAATCCGGGAATAGCTAAAAATAACATCAGTTTGCCTTCTTATATAACTAATGCCACATTGTATTTGTAGTTAGTATACTTTTGCAAGTAAAGAAAAACTTTGTTCCTAGTATTGCATTCTGTTAGTTAAAACAGTTTTACTAGTGCGTTAAGAGTATGGGTTGGTTTCTGTTACAATTATACAATACAACACATTGTGAATCAAGATCTTCATATTCTAGAAGTTCAAATTTCAGCGTCAAAGCAAAACCCTCTGATATGGTACAGGATATTTTCATTTATATACTTAATACTAAAAGTATCATCAAATGTATGATTAGTACAATCAAAATAAGTTTAGCTTTAAAAACTAAATAAAATATTATTATAATATTCTCATCTTAACAGATGCTTGGAATTCAGCCGGCAATCCCTATTAAATCGAAACTTGGAAATTTTAAGTTCGTATTGTCCGAAACAAACTTGGATTATGCCAATGCAAAAGAGAACGAAAAGTTCATAGAAATTCAAACTTTTGTCGAACGAAGTAAAGGCGGTGCACCCCCTCGACATGTTCTAGCAAATCATGTGTTATTGCTTTTACAAAATTTTCCATTACAAATCAAACTTGTTGTTGATTTTAACCATAACTCCGTTGTAGTAGGACCGGAGAAGCATTTTGTTCTAATTGGATCCCAAGCCAATGCAGATATTCAAATCGAATCACCAGCAGTTGAGTATGCGTCACCAGGCCCGTTTTTGGGGACCATTAGAAGTTGCGGGACCTCTACATGTGCACTAGTTTTGCTGAAAAGTGTCTTTAAAAGGGAACTGGCTGAATTTAGGCTGCTAAAAAATATAATTAATAAGTACGTTCCTTTAGACATTGAAAATGAACTTCGAAAGCAGAATATAATTTCAAAATCAGCAGTTGATATATTAGTATTCGGAACTGCGTCAGCAGTCAACAGAGTTCCCTTTTTTGATCGAATAATTGCAGAAAAAACGAGAAATACATACAATTATATTTTACGCAACGCGTTGCAGGCTAGTCCTTCTATAAATTACTGTTCAAGCGAATTCAAGCCATTTGATTCCAGTGTTTTAAAAGTGGGTCTATCTACACCTGGCTTACCCAATTCATGCAATGGTAATGTACAAAACAAAGAAAGTGGAAACAATATTTTCAATAATGAAACAACTCCAACACTTAGTCCACGCGACCACAATAGTGTATTTAAAGTACCACATACATCCACGACAATAGCACCAGTAAACACAGTTTCAACAACAGTTATAGTAACTACTCCTAGAGTATCAGTTACATTGCAACCTGTAACTACTGATGTTAGCTGGACAAATCCATATGTGAATCACGTTTTTGAAAACAATTGGTTAACGGCCTGTCAGAATCAGCTGCCAAATTCGGGCAGAATACTGCATTATAGCCACATTCAAGAGTGGTTAGATATTAATTTTGATGCTGGAAAGTGTAAAGTTCTTGCCATGCATGCAAAAATTACTACAATTTGGGATTTCGTCCTGATATAAAACAAAAGAAAAATATAGTTAAAGAAGAAGGTTATAACTCGCAAAGCCCCAGCTCGAATTTCAACGAAATAACAAATCATGGTAACGATCCTGTTCATATAAAAGCCACTCAACTGTATCAAAATCTGCTTGCAGCGAAATCTAAATCAGAATATGAAGCTGTCTTAGCCGAAGAAATGAATTCGCAACAGCCATTATTTGCTCCAACAGTTTCAATAATAAAAATTGTATATACTATGGTTAAAGGAAATATTCCGTTTTCGCAACTTCCAAATCTTGCGAATCTTGTAAAAGATTTAGGCGTGAATATTCGATCATTACACCAAACTCCAATTGCAGCTCAAAAAATAACGTCATCAATCTCACAGTCGTTTCGAAAAAAACTGTTGCGTCATTTGATAACTTACAACAAGAGTTTCTCTTTACTCTGCGACGAAAGTACGGATAGAACCCATATTACATATTTAATTGTTTACATCCAAACAATTGAGGAAGGGTATCCGATAACCTACTTTTACGGCCTGCTTGAGCTGGACGATTGCCAGACCGCTCAAGCAACTTTCGAAAAGCTGAAAATCCGAATTCAGGAAGATGAGGCTCTTGTACCCGGATTTGAGCGTTATTTTAAATCTAATATTATACTTTTAGTTTCCGACGCCGCGAGTAGTATGGTTGGGATTCACAAATCCGGTTTTACGTGTTTAAATAAATTTATTGCTCCTCGTCGTATATCTGTGTTTAAATGCGCAGCTCACAGAATTGAGACCCTATTTCAAAGAAGTATTATGAGTAAAGCTGATACAGATTCTCGCTTTACATACCTTGGAAAATTTGACACTAATATTAACAGAATTTACAGTTTCATAATGAATAAAGGCTACAAGCGTTTGCTTTTTTTGAAACAAATCGGACAAGAACTTCAAGAGAAGCCTAGGAACCTCCGTTATGTGTATCAAACTAGGTGGGCGGATAGTAGATTTCAAAGTATAAAGAGCCTTTACGATAACTATGATCTTTTAAAGCCTGGGCTTATATTGTTTGACCAAAACGATGCGTTATTTAATAAAGACGCGCAGGATCAAGCTCGTGAGTTATATATGGTACTTAAGGATCAGTCTTTTTCGATTTGTCTACGCGAGTTTCTAGATTTTCTCACTATCTACCGGGAACTCAGTTTGAGTTTTCAATCAGGTGGTTCAATTTTATTGGGGAAAGCCGATTATGTTGAGAAAGCTTTTAAACAAATTAAAGAACTTAAGACGAACCCTGGTCCATATGTTCAGAAATTTTTGAGCGCTTGCGAATGCAAATTTGGCTGCAAAAAACCGACTTGTACTATCGTTGATTATGATGCCTGCAAAGAAATTGAATACAATGGGTTTACACTGGAAAAAGTTGATCCCAATAGAATTCTACTTAGTCAAGTTTGAGCGGAGCTTTATGAGTCTATGAGTCAAGAGCTTAGCAATTACCTAAACCTGGGCATTCTTATGGCAGTACAGATATTTGACAATAGATGTTTTGTATTTGCATCAGGAGTAACAGCTAGTACTTTAAACGATGCCAGATTACCGATAAGGTTCTACTATAATTTTCAATACGAATTTTTTACCGACGATTCTGCAAGCTCCAATTTTGTGCATATATGTGATTTTTATCAAATTGAACACGATAAATGTTTGGCTGTCGCTGGAGAGTGGAGGCGTTTGCTTCATGCAATTACGAGTGACGATTTTCTGATTACATACAAGGATGAATTACCAGAGTTATTTTGGCCATTGGCTCTCAAACAACTGCAACTTCCGTGGACACCAAGATTGGTCAAACTAATTGAGATCCTCTTAACTAGTGGCAACAATGATGCAATGTAAGTTAGAATAACTAGTCCTCTTTGATAATATAATGCTAACATTTATGTTGTATATATATGTATTCGCAGATCCGAACGAGGATTTAGTTTAATGGACTTTACCAAAACAAAGTCAAGGTCAAGACTGGGTCCAAAGTTGCTTGAAGATATAATAAATTTGCGAGAAAACGGGCCTCCAAATATTTCCGATCTGGCAACATTTGAGTATTCGGTAGACTTTCTTAAAACGCATATGAGATCCGATCAAGAAGGAAACGTTGGCGGACGACCAGTAAACCAAGATCTATTTAGATCTTTTTTGCGGCGTAGTAGACTGTTCTAATCCCTAGTTGAGATCTTAGAAATTAAGTAACGAACGAGCTATAGTATTTAGACAAGTTAAAATATAATACGTACCATTGATGACATTGAATCAGATGTTTAACCTATGCCGGTTTTTTTGTGTATCCAAAATTTAGATATATTAATGTATTGGCAATGTGTTGAAATAAACGAATTGCATAGCGAACAAAAATCAAAAACCAAATGGAGATTTTTGTAGTACATGATATAGTTGCAAATAAATAACACTTTATAGAGTATAGCTGTTTATAATTGCAATTAGTTCAGCTTTGTACGTACGGTCCATGGGAATTTTAGTGTAGATAGGATCTTGTTATTTCATATCAAACTAGTTCATATAGCCATTCGTACGCAATATAACTTACAAATTATGAAAGTGTTTACTAAAGTTCTTATAAAATATATTTACAGCGCATAAGTGATAACGTCATACACAGCATAAAAGCACAAGCTGGTGCTTCAAAAAATTCAGTCCAGCATAGTCACAAAACAATCGACTACATACCATAGAATACGTGCAGCAAGCACACACAGTTTTAGAAAACGCCTCAGTAAAAATGAAAAGGAGCGTTTCTTGGACATATATATTTTAGGCCAAATCACCAAGAACTTGCTTTATGGACTGCATCGCTGGAAATAGCTATCACTTGGGCTGTCACATCTGTCACAATTTAGGACTTTAAACCTATACCATGGAACGAACCTCTGGACCTAGATCTCCTGGGCAAAGGTATAACTCGAACAAAGCTTATCGGGGATGTAAGACAGATAGGGAGTACATACGGTTGCTAAAGGTGTAGGAATGCTTTTAATCTTCATTTAAAAGTTTTACTATATTGTAGTTGTATGGAATCAGGCTGTTTATCTGCTTTCTTTTTGGATTGGTTCTGGTTTTACGAAGCCAATCTATTTTGGTTACGTGTTGCTAAAGCTTATTATTGTTATACTACATTTAAATGCACAGTTGAATGCATGTTTATGTGAAAATTTCAACTAATTGCATGCTTTTGTGTAAATCGCAATTAATTGCATGTTTTGTTGTGTACAATGTTGCACATTGCAATGTTGCAATACAGCAATGTTCTGTTGTATTTTGTTCTGTACATTTTAAATTATTGCATGCTTTTTTCATTAATTCAATTTTAATTAATTTGTCATTTTGTCTAAATTTCAATTATTTGCATGCTTTTTGTGTTTCAACTAATTGCTTGTTTTTGTAGGAATTTCAACTAATAGCATGCTTTAGTGCTTTCAAATAGATGCATGATTTTGTTTAAACAAATAATTGCCCATTTTGCGTCTTTTTCAGATAATGGTGTTTTTGCAAATTACAAATAATTGCTTGCTTTTGTGTACTTGTTTTTGTCTGCTTTTGTGTTCCATTTAAATATTTGCAAGTTTTTTGTGCATTTTAAATTATTGTATGGTATTGTGTAAATTTCAAATAATTGCTTGGTTTTTTGCGTCTTCAATGATTGTATGCTTTCGTAAGTAAGCATGTAAATTCAAAATCAAAGTATGGGTAACCCCATACTTTAAATTATGTTGCGTATGGATGAATCTATATTAAAGTACCAGTTTGAGTATGGAAGCATCCATTCTTATGTTTTAGTTTCTGAATTGGTCTTCCCTTATGTTAGTGTAAGTTAGCGTATGGGTGGATCTTTACAAAAGGTGGAGTTTACAAATGAATTTATCGGTTCTTAAGTTTGTGTTGGTTGCCAAAATAAGTAAAAATAGATCAGCTAAGGTGTGGTACGGCCAGGGTTTTGGAATGTTTAGTGTAAAAGTAAAAGAGCTAGTAACTGTACTGGATTTTTGTGCTGTGAATTAAATCTAACAGACAGTGAGCAAGAAGGCCAGTGCTGAAGTAACAAAATGCCTGCATCCAGAGCTGTTGCCAAAAAAGCAATTGTGGTAGCCTGTGATCCCGGTAATTCACATTTGAATTATACATATATGTGATTCGATCTAACGTATTAAATTAATAAAATACATAAGTATAGCCTACAAATATATTATACTTGGTTGTTATTTTCTTAAATTTTATAAAGGTTCTACTAAAAAATCACACAAAAACAACAGAATTCTGTTAAAATGTGTCGTTGAAGGGAAGACACCTTTACCAGGAGACAAAGACGCAACTAGCAGCAACATTACTCGCTGTGTCATAACTCGATCGATGAGTAAAGCCAAGAACGACGCTGTTGGAAGTTTAAAATCAGTAATGCGCGTTAACACGCTGAATGCAAAAAAACAATCAAACGAATCACTTCCTAGATGCAAAAGGATGGGATCTATTAAACAGCATGCCACTCAAAGGAAAAATAAAAGGTTACAATCTGTGTCTTCTCTGGCACCTGTGCCACAACATTTACAAAACACGAACTTAAATGTTTTCAATTTGGAAAACCAAAGGGCGTTTCAGAAAGCCATGGCGCCCAGCGATCCTAATGCAAAGTTGGATGAAATGAGTAGCGATGAGGAACAGGAGGTTACGGTAGCTGAAAGATGTTGCGCAAAAAGTGACTGGATTGCAGCTACGAAGGCAGTGTTGGAAAAAAATATGCATGCTCCGAGTACATTTGTGCGGAATTTAATAAATGAAGAGGAACCTTCTGTGTCTAATACAACGTTGGACAGCCATTTGCTAACCCTTGAGCGACAATATCGGATGTGCAATTCAATCGAGTACATGTCGGCTGCCGAAAACTTTGTGAAGACCAAGGACGGTTCATCAGGTACATTATTGTACCGGCAAAGAGTATTGACCAGGCGAACAGCAACAAAGGACTGGGTGGTAGAAGTTCTTGTACAAAAAGAAAATTTCAAACTACTGACTGACTTATTAGAATTTGAATTGAGCATCCGTTGCCTTAGGGACTACTTAGACAAGGCACAATGTCGTATGTGGCAAATATATCATCGTAATGAAGCTGGCCATCGAAAGCATACCTTTTGCCTCCGTGCATTTTTTAAATTTAAGTGTGACAAGGCACTGGACGACGTCGTTGAGCTCCTCAACTGTCGCGACTTACAAGCTCAACGAGTCCATCGGAATTTACAGCCGGATATCGACAATTTTTTAATAAAAGACGAACACGTTCGTGTCTGTAGTGCTTACACTTCATCATCTATGGGAAGTATACCAGTTGTAATAGATCCGGAAGAGTACAAGAAAGATATCACTAACAACGGGTTAAATCTTCTAAAATTAAATCAATCACATATGAGACTTCGACGTGCGCTGTGGGTATGTGGTGTAGGTGATTGGGTTACAGCAACCAACAACGAACCCGCAGCTGTAAAAGAAAACGAAATAAAAAAGTTTCGCGGCAAGGATCTGGCTACGCTGCTTACTCAAAAAGCATTGACTTACAAAGACGCAGAATGTTTGTTGCAAAAATACTGTCCATCCGTTTTAGCAAATTCTAGTTTTATGGAGTGGATGAAAAAACAAAAACCATCTAGAGTGGATGCTACCACTTATCTTAAGGCCTTGTTACCGCAGTACTTACCACTTCGCTCCTTTACGGACAATCTTTCAAGACATCAATGTCGAACCCTGTATATTTTGGAGAGACAGGTTTGGGGAAAAGTAAAATAGCAATGACAGTTTTTTACGACAACCTAGTTATAAACAATAGAGAAATGCTGATGGCCTATAATAAAAAATTTCACAAAGGTATTATCATTGATAACTTGAATCCAGACCCAGGTAAATGGCCCATTGAGGAATTGATTGCAATCTTTGATTCCCAAGATACGAAAGGGATCGAAGTAAAATACGGATCATTGATAATCCCTGTAAACGTTCCACGGGTAGTAACCAGCAACGTTAACTTAGCTACGTTTGTGGATCGCTACAGTTCTACAGCACATTTTAATCAACTTGCTGCAGTGGCAATAAGGACCTGCGAGTACCATATCACGGAGCCTACCTATGATGTTTCTAGGATTATACCACAGATGCATATGCAGTCAGTTCAATTTGATGCCAGAATTGGCAAGTACACTGTTGTACAAGGAGATTCAGTGAATACATTTATGGCAAAAAGCTTAGCAGTTGACAAGATGAAAGATGTTGGTTCGGTTCATAGCACGCGGCCTTTTGGGTGCCTATCTTCCGGAGGACAGCATTCAACAGAAGCTTCTTCCTGTCGACGTAACGGTATAAATGTATGTTCTTATTGCAAGTTTACATTCCTTTCTGCAAAAATTATAGCATACTTTTTTGTTTTTAGATTCGTTTCAAGATCAAGGAAAGTCTTCCGCCAAAACGTCAGTCTAAAACGAGTCCATTACAACGAGCTGCAAATTAGAAGTAAAATGTATTCAAATACATAGCACTATTTAAGAACAAATGAAACAAGAGTGTTAATGGCTGTAGTACGCGTATTTAATCAGGAAATAAAAGAACTACATCAGTCATTTTATTGATCTCGTTTTACATTTATTTTCCCCGGTCATTTCATTCGTGAGCATATTTCATAAAAGCCGCGAAAAAACGAAGTTACACTCTACTTTTTTACTACTGCCCTTGCAAAAAAGAAATATAATATTCCTTCCTAGTGCGTTTTAAATTAGGCTTTTGGACACCTTCTTGGCCCGCTTTCGTCGAGGACTGCGAGTACGTGGTTCAGTGTCTACACCAATTATTGCTACAGCGCTGCGTGGGTATCTACCAATGCGCCTCCTGTACTCTTGTGGCTTTGCAAAGAGGACACCGGTAAGACAATCTAGTCCGCATATGTACGTTTCTGTAATTCACGAAAATACAAATTATTATATAAATGCTGGCTAAAAGTACCCTGATATCTTATTGCTAGTGACATTTAAATACTTACTGAGTGTGATAGCTAAACCCAGTATCACTGTAGGTAGCCTTGCAAAATCCACAGTATCGATCTCGAGTTCGTAAATAGGGCAGGGTCAAATTATCGCACAACTTTTTGTTGAACTCTCGGTACATATCAGTTGAATCTGCACAACGACTTAAGAATAAGGCATCTGTTTCAAGTGCATCAGGATTTGTCAATGATGTCCGCAAAGTCATTGAAACTTTATCCAAAATTGTCATGAAGGACAAGCCTGTATTTTCAGAAACATTTTCTTCAATGCTGTCGACACTAGTCCAAAATGTTAAGCAAATAGTTTCGGACACCCTGAATTGTCAACAGATTTTTGTATTTTTTGGCTTTTTCACGAGATTCATTTGCAGAGGGCTGAATTCTTGGTCCGTCAACCATTTTAATATTTACGTGCTTCCTGCGATCATTGCAGTGTGAATCATTGATATCTTTGCTGACTTTTGCATTCTCAACATTCATCCGTTGTGTCCCACGTTCAAGTGGTGGTTCCGCATCGGTGTCACTTCCCGATTCCTGTTCTTCTAACTCCATCGTGTCGTGCATCTGTTTGTCTTCAGTGTCTTCATCTTCTTTTGTGGGCAAATCCATTCGTGGTGGTAACACAATTTTTACGGGTGGCGGCATATTCCCTTTCCGTTTTTTGTTCGCTTCGTATTCCGCTTCAGCTACAGCATTGGCTAACAGCAATCGCATTCCCAATTTATTTGCACGACGAATTCGGGATCAAATGCGTTGGTAAACTGTTTGTTTTTTTCCGTCCTTCCGATGTCCAGCCGCAGCCCGAGAGCATCCTTTCGCTTTTAAAACGTCATCTGGAGTTTTGAACAGTTCTTTGCTTTCTAATTCGCTATTATTTTTTTCTGCAAAATAAAAAATTAAATTTTATTTTAGTCGTTTGCAGAACACGTTTTCATAAAGATCAATCAACTAATTTAACATATGAGAGTGATAGCAAAAATACGTAGATTCCCCATGCGTAATACAAGGATAACGTATGGGGATTCCCATTTGAGAGTGACAGTAAAAACACGGATTGTCTACGGCTGATGTAGCTATTGCGTATGGGGCTTCCCATTTGAGAGTCACAGTATAAACACAAATTCTCTGTGGCTGTTATATTTCGGTTTTTACCTTCATTATCTCTTAATCTCTTGATTTTCACCTTTTCGGGTCTACAAGTATCTAACTTTCCATATTTTATTTGCTTTTACAACTTTCTAAATTTCTATCGTCTTTTTTTCCAACTTTCCTCTTTAAATTTTTTGGCAATTTTCTGCTTTTAATTTCATTTATTTTTACATTTTCCGTTCAATTGCTTTTTATTGCTTTAATTTTTTTAGAAATTTCCACACTTCTCTTTTTGACATATTTACATACATTTCCGAATTTGATTTTACTATTATTCTTATATATTTTGTGCTTTCACTTTGTCTATTTCTACACATTTCCGACTTTCACTTTTAAATATATCTTATTTTTCTGATTTTATTTATAGAGAACCTACCACTGTAGCCGGTCCATCGCGCAAGTCGCCTGGTTCCCAACTCTTCTAATACAGTGACGGAGTAAGCTCGTTTGCGAATTCGATCCCATCCCAACAGCTGGCTGCCATTTGAAAACTTTGTGCCAGTAATCCCTGACGGTTGCCCAGTTTCCTGTTGTTGTCCTTCTTGACATTGTTTTTTAGCTCTTCCCATTGTTGCGTCTGTAGCAACATCAACATGTGATTCGCACACTGCTGCCCTTCAAAAATCCAGAAATCTCAAATATCTACATTTAAATTTTCCACTGTAAAATTGCACGTGGAAGTAAGTTCCTTCTACTCTAAGCACCAAGAAAGTTAATGGAATGTGTAAGGAAGTTTACACTGGTGCATGCTCCTGGTGCGTTACACTAATGCTTTGCCACAAAATTCAAATTTCAAAGTTGAACCTCCTCCACGCATTTATACTCCAGACTTGAAGTTTGACTAATTGTGTCAAGAATTAAACTTCTAACAGGAGTTTGAAACATGAAGCTCATTAGCAGGTGGCTGCGCGAAGCAAAAGACGTGAAAAGATCCGCTATTCGTCCCAAAGCCACAATTATCAATTATATTTACCAATTGGAAACCACTGCAATCATCCCACCGCAAAGGACTGAATCTTTATCAGACTCTTCTTAGTAAGTTTTAGTATAGTGGAATTAATTTTGACTTTCATGATTTATTTTAAATGTTTTCGTGGATAGGTATTTGTTTGAATAAATTTGTTAAATATGCACGTAGATATTTAAATTAACGAAATGACGTATTTGATGACTGACCATTTTAATATGACTTAGGATATCAACTAGCTGGTGGATAATTGCTGCTGTGATGTTCCTAATTTTTGCTGGCGTTGTTGGGGCTGTTGAGTGGGGATGCAAGCGTTCAAATTCCACCACATCGGATGAAATGGAGTTCCAGGAATTTTTGCCACCGACCACAATAACATAAATTATTAGACATTCTGTGTCAAGTTCACATTTTCATATTTCCTATATTTTCATACGTACTACCAAGAGTACAATTTAAAACATGAATAGTTTGCTAATAAATCTGTATTACTGTACACGCTTTGTCATTTAAGTTTCAATTCTGTCGTCAATCATTTTAGGTCAAGTATTCTAGGCAGATTAGTGTATTTAAATTTTCGAATGGATCGAAAACATTAAATTTTAATTTTATTGAGTTTTTTTTCGCATTTGGTTGCAAAAAATAAATTATGTAGCAGTTTTAGCTATTACGGGGATTTGGGTTTTTGGACGTTGGTGAAACGGAAGTATATTGTTGCAACTTCCTTTCCGTAAGCTCCGCCTTCAATAAAAATCAATCTTTTACTAACTTATTATCTTACGTTAGTATTTTATTAGGTTGAAAGACATGTAACGAGTACACATAATGGTAATAGTAATGATAA